>VWPU01011211.1:0-45000 GCA_013398955.1 Callaeas wilsoni
TAACAGGTGGAAATAAGGCTCTTATATCCCTATACACCAAGAAGCAACTGTAACACAGAGGCCGAGATTTTTAAAGGACCAGACACAGACATAGCACCTCTTCACAACTGGGAAGTATCACAGGTGAGGAGTGACAGTAAATCTAAATTCAGGATACTGACATTATACAAACTGTGCTGGTTGTTCATGACATCAGCCAGTCTATACTAAAGCCAGAGTGCCTAAATCTGGCTAGTGCGCAGTAATAGCCTGCTGCAGTCAATATGAGTATAAATGCTATTATCATAGAAGCTTGTTGAGAAATCAAAATACAGCATAATAATATGAAAGGGGAGTGTAATTTGTGAGAAAAACTTATGCAATTCTCTAGCTGATTTATATTTCCGTTTTTGAGGGAGCTAAGTATACAGCTTCTATGCCAAAAGCACATCAAATATGAGCAGATTGACAAGATACTTATTTTGGGGAGCAGTTTTGGGGAACAGACCCAGTACTGACACAAACAACCTCTTTTTAGATGCCTTGGTTTTACTCATTTGTACAACTGGAAGTAATGACCTATTCTCAGCTTTAGCATAATGGTGATTAAGCATTTAATCCAAACCTCTGGCAAGTTAATAAGCATAGCTAATCACAAATGGGAGGGACTGAGGAACAGGCTGACCCTGCAATAAGGAACATCGTATACTACTTCTTCTGTCACTTCTGAAAATCTGTAAACTCATAAATGCAAAGTCATAAACTATAATAGAAGATTACTGTTAGTGAACAAGAAAGATCCTTCCCATCCAAAAAATTATTGAGATTTTGTGCAAGTCTTTTCATTGCCAATTTTATCTGGATACTTTAAAAACAAATGGCAATAATGTTGTCATATAGCTGCCAGTTTGTACAGCATACACACAGATTTGAAAAACTTTCCCTGCAACAATTTTCAGCTTTGTAATTTTTCAATAATGCAGCATCATTCTCCACCAACAATACAAATGTCATTGACACATCTCTTTGTAAAATGTGTCTCCAACTCTATTATAGTGTCAGTGACAGCTATGACAATATGGCTTTGGCATTTAAAGGTGGGTTTGCTATCAAAAGTGTACAGCAGAACAAAATGTTTCAAGAGTATCAGACAATACTGGATTTTTCATCTTTAGGTCACGCTTGACCTCCAGTCAGGCCATCCCTAGCTGGTGTGGCAGTGACTCTCACAGAACAGATTTGTGTTTTAACAGTAGCTATCAGATAATCAACCATATCAATAGAATTACTGCTATAGCTGCCAGTATCTGTGAAAAAGCCAATCACGCATTCAAAAACTACATGGACATTAAAAAACCACCAGAAATCATATTTTTTCAAGTGACTTTTATAATTTATTTTAAATCTTCACTGCTGATGGCATTACAGCTTAAGGATAAGAACATATAAACTTGTTTCAACAAGCTAACTCCAGGATGAGCAACAATTCTGTTGAGGTATCAGTGAGCATGGTATTTGGTTAATTATCCCGCCAAAAAGCAAAGGGATTAGCTTAGCTAAGTGCCAAATGTAGGGAACATTGTACAAACACTGCTACGTGAATTGAGCCTGTGCTGTACAATCACCAGATTACAGCGCTGCCAGTCTGCTAGGTGCAGGGCTGAAGCGGGTTTGCGTGGCAAGGCTTTGGTAACGGGAGGGCTGCCAGGATGCCTTGTGTGAGAAGCTGCTGTGTGGTGGAGCCAGTGCCAGCCGGCTCCAGGACAGAGCAGCCGCTGGCCAAGGCAGCCATGGTGGTAACACCTCTGGGAGAATGCATTTGAGAAAGGGAAAGAGCTACTGCACAGAAGCAAATTGCAGCCAGAGAAGAGAGGAGTGAGAATATGCGAGAGGAACAGCTCTGCAGACACCCAGGCCAGCGAAGAAGGAGGGGCAGGAGGTGCTCCAGGTGCCGCAGTGGGGATTCCCCTGCAGCCCGTGGTGCAGCCCATGGTGAGGCAGCTGTGCCCCTGCAGCCTGTGCAGGACCATGGTGGAGCAGAGATCCACCTGCAGCCCGTGGAGAAACCCACGCTGGAGCAGGTGGATGCCTGAAGGAGGATGTGGCTCTGGGGGAAGCCTGCACTGGAGCAGGCTCCTGGCAGGACCTGTGGGGAGAGGAGCCCACACTGAAGCAGGTTTGCTGGCAGGACTTGTGACCTTGCTGCAGACCCACACTGGAGCAGTCCTTGAAGAACCGCAGCTGGTGGGAAGGACTCAAGTTGGATAAGTACATGGAGAACTGTCCCCCGTGGGAGGGACCTCACACTTAAGCAGAGGAAGATTGTGAGGAGTCCACCCCTGAACAGGCAGGAGCAGCAGAGACAATGTGTGATGAAGAGACTGCAATGCCCCTTCTCTGTCCATCTGTGCCGCTGGACAAAGAGGAAGTTGGGAATCAGGAATAAAGTCAAGCCCAAGACAGAAGGAAGGTTGGGTTGAAGTTGTTTTTAAGATTTGATTTTACTTATCCTACTGTGATTTGCTTGGCAATAAATTGAATTGATTAACCCAAGCCTTGTCTGTTTTGTCTGTGACAGTAGTGGGTGAGCGATCTCTGCCTGTCCTGATCACCACCCACCAACCTTTTGTTATATTTTCTGTCCCCTGTCCTGCTGAGGAGTAGCATGATGGAGTGGCTTGGGTGGGCATCAGGCATCCAGCCAGGGTCAACCCACCACAAGAGCCTAAATTCATATGCCAAATGGTGGAAAAGCTGGTCTACACGAGATATGTGCATAGAACAAAATAATGAATTTTGGCAGGACATAATTGCAATTGTTGAGTCAAACCTGCAGTCATACTTTTAAAAACCATTTAAGAGACATATTTCTGATACATATCTTATAGATAAAATCAAAATCAAGCTATTGGTCTCTCTGCATTACTGTCACTTGTTTTTAAAAGAGCTGCAAAATTTCTTTTCAAAGAGAAAAGCAATGTGACATTTTTACCCCTCAGACTGGGAAAGTTCTGAAAAATATTATAAACATATCAAATGATGTCTTTGCATGTTTTTCATCTAAATGAAATTTTCGACATACAAAACCTGCAAAATTTAAAAGCCAGTAGGATCACTTGAAGGCTTCTTCAAGTGCTTCATAGCTCCAGCTACTTGGGTTCCATGCAGTACAGATTTTTATCTGTGACGACACTATATTTCAATGATAAAGCTTGGCAACTGCACTAGAAAAGGCTCTAAAGATAAGAATGTATGTCACAAGACTGTAGCCCTCAGAAGGAACGGCACTACTATTTTACCACAAGCAGACAACTACCAATCTGATTGCAAAATAAAGTATTTCTGTTATTTTGAACAAATCAAAAATGGCCCATTAAGGAAAATGCAACTGATTTTTTTTTTTTTTTAGTTTTTCTGTTAGGGTATTTTCAGTAAAGAAAATATTATGTATAGAGAAATAACATTTTTCATTCAGAAGATATAAAAAGAGTATATAATTCTTCATATTATACTAAATTCTGTTTTTAGTGGGCAGAAAAATATCTTACATAGACTGTACTTAATATTCTTTTAGATTAGGAAAATCCCTCCCAGGTCTTCCTAGTTCAACAGCAACAGTCAAACTGAGCCTCCATGTGAGCAAACAGGCTCACCAAGTTATTCATAAAGGCAGGAAAGACAAACTTGTTAAAAGGTTGACAAAGTTATAAGGAGGAGAACATTTTCTGATTCATTCCCCTGGCTGCACCACAGCCAAAGGCACTTCTGTCCTCATGGGGAGAGTCAAAAGACACGAGGCTTATAAAAGCCCAGAGGGCTAGAAGTGGATAACAACCAAAAGTAATGGCTTGAAGCCATCAGTACATTTCCTTCATTTACAAAAAGAACTTCAATATGTGCTTGAAAAGCTTTGTTTTAATTTGTTAGCTGTTCTGCAAAGATCTCTTGATAATACAGAATTTTTCCACAATAAATGTTGGCCAGAACAAGTTTACTCTAGAGTTTTACTCTATCATTGAGCATTTACAAAATAAAATAAATTTAAATAACTCAGGTTGGCCAAATGCAAACCACAAATCAAAAAAACCACCAAGTAGGACCATCCTCCCTGCCAAAGCTTAATGTGACCTAATGGGAGAGCTGTAAGAGGTTAGAGTTGGTTTTTTATGTAGCTTCATGTAATATTTGGCAAACCAAACGGGCTGGGTCAGGACTCCTGATCCTTAAGCAAACATTTGATGTAATTTTTTTTTCACTTTTTCACTATAATAATACTCTGCATTCTGCCCTCCTATGACCTCAGCCCCTTTTCCCCAGGGTGGGTCGGATTTAGAACCTCCTTCTTCACTTACGAGTGCCATTTGAATCAGCCCCTTCCAGATGTGTTTCACCTCCACCCACAACAGGCCCTGCAGGTCCAGCAAAGTGCAGAGAGGGAAAAGAGCGCGGGGAGAAGGAGCCGTGCCCTGGCAGCACATCAGTTGGCTCGCAGCTCCTGCCTGAGTTTATTATTCATAGCACTGGTGGGAGGGCAGGGGGCAGGGTGACTCACACAACATCTTGTCTAAATTGAAAACCAATACCAATCCACACCCCCGCAGCCGAGCTGTGGTGGGTCACTGTGGTCAGCTTTGCTTCCAGGGGTGTCTGGGCCCCAGGGATTGGCTGCTCCAGGCTGAGCAGGTCACTTGCTATCACTGAAACGAGGGAGAATGGCGAGTTTCTGTTTCCCTCCAACTCCTTCAGAGAAGGGACCTCCACTGCCTGTTCTCTCTGAGAGAAGTTACTTAATGCTTGTGACAGAAGAAAGAGTCAGTGTGAAGTTACTCAAAATATTTTTCAATTTGCATGAAATATATAGAGAACAGTATAAACCATCATCCCAGCACTCCAATTTAGTGCTACCCTAAAAATATACAAAATTAAATAATCACCAGCATCTATCCAAGTAAAAAAGGGAATGTTGTTTAGCCTGAACTCCAAAATATTTCAAATGCAAGTGAACAAGAAAATTATGGTCCTAACTACAGATTGAAAGAGTAACGTAGTACAGTAGAAGTAAAGTGGTATTTTGTTACAGGTACTGCTGTTGAGAAAACAATAATTTAGATGTATTGAATTCAATAGCAAAGCATTTGCCTAGCAAAGTAAGAGTTAACATGTGCTCCAATAATATTTTAAACTAAAAGTTCCAGTGTTTCTGCCATCATCCGAGAACTTAACTACATCAGGATATGTGTGTATCTTCAACAGTGATGATATAACTTTTCTCACTTGTGCTGCTGTCCAGGCTTTCACTGTTTAACAATTCTCTATAATCTTGCCTTCTGCTTGCCCCCTTGTGCTATTTTTGATGACCAAATACCTAATACTGTTGTCAACACACCCTGCCCTGAAAAGGGTAAGGGCAAAGTAAAGAACTTCTAAGCCCCAGCACCTGGAACAGGTGCTCCCAATGAACAAGGAGCTGGAATGGGGATCCATCATCTCTAGCCCAGGGCTGCCAGGGAACCCGCTCAGTTGAGGAGTGATAGGAAGCTCCTGGGATGCTCGAGGTTGTTTCAGTCTCCTGGAGCGAAGCAAAGGCAGTAAGGACAATAGGACATGTGGTGCCTCTATGCTGGTGCAAGTTCTACCTCCCAGGAGCTCCTTCCTGCCTGAGATCCAACAGGGGGAGATGCCCCATGTTTCCTGCTCAAGAGTGCCACAGTGGCCCCAAGTGGTAAACCAGGAAAACTTCAAGCAGAAACCTGCGAGCCTTCCTGCGGCGGAGCCAAATCCAAAATTGAAGGAATGTGTGACAAAGCTGCCAAAAGTGTGACACTTGGCAGCTCTCCCAGCTGCCTTCTACTACTTCCCTTCTAGCCCCCAAAGTATCTGTGATGTGAGTAAGGGGCACTCTTAAGTAGCTGTTGGCCCTTTCCCACTGCAACTGCTTGGAAGGACTCTTGGCTTCTTCAGGCGTCACTGGGTTAAGGTAGAGAATGTGGCTCCTGGGCCCTCTGCCCATTCCTATTCAGATGGTGGAAAGCAGCACAGGAGATGGCTGGCTCCTTCTGAATTGAGGAAAGCTTCTAGCAAAATTAGGCTCCTTTCTTCACAAGGCTACACAGAAGAAAATAAAGCAACAGCCAAAAATCTCTGCCCTTGCTTTCTCTGAACCCCGATGTCAATTGGAGTTAACTCCCACTGAACTATATCCCAGCTAAGGACGGGAATATCTCACTCTGTTCACATCTGTTTCACAAACCAGGGTGCCCCCTGAGGTGCAGACTGGGTCTCCACAATCTTTTTTCAGTACCTTCAAACCGGACACCTTGGAAGTGAGAAATGTCGGCTGCAGTTCTCTTCAATGTAGGTAGGACACTTGCTCTTCACTCAAGTCAAAAAAGCCACAATTAGAGAAATATATCTCCCACCTCACCCTTGCTTATAAACTCTTTTCATCTGGCTAAAATTAATTTTTTTTTCTCATTTATATTGGTATTTCTAATATTTCCTGTCCAGAAGGGATAAAAACCAGGCAAATGACAAATGTGTTCCATATAATGTCCCACTGACTGCTATGCATGTAAGGATAATTGTGTTTTATGTGCTAACATTAAGAAAATGTGATTACATGTCATCTTTTACCCCAAAAGTTGAGCATTGCACAAATATGCAGGTATTCAACCAACAAAACTAGCTATAAACCAAGGAAAAAGGACTATTTGCACATGCAAGAAGCACTTCACAGAGGAGCAAAATAAAAATGGAAATATATTATGCCTAAGTTATCACAAGGATAATTTAATTATTCTAACTATAATTTCAGTTGGCACAGGCATATACATACAATATTTATAAAATGTTTGAAACGTGTGAGCGATGCTTTCATATCTTAGTGATAACTTGGAGGGCAGAGGCATGCAATTAATTATGCAATTTTCCAGAGGAAAATTGAACTCTTGCAGTTCTTCGGAACATTCCATCCTGCTACCCATCTGACATTACTGTGTTGAATTTGAGATATCTGACATACAAAGTAGACACCATGGCTGGCTATTTTGTAATTTTTTTACAGCCCAGAAGATATAGATTGATGTAGGGATTTAGGTTCTTATCCCTCCTGAGTCATTGGCTAATTGTGAGAAATCAGCAAAGTCTATTAATCCCTGTAGTAATCCCTGCTGGTAAAAAACCACCTTTTGTGACCTCTGAATGAAATGTAAGATACTGCCATTGCTGAAGCGACCTGACGAATTTACAAATAAGTTTTAAAATAGACAGGGCTATGTTAGGGAAACAACTTTTATGTTTCCAAACTATAGACAGATATTAATATAGAACATACAGATGAGGCATATTGAGGCCCAAATCCCTTCTCTGAGTATCTTATCGCTACAAAGACCCCTCAGGAAGCTGTAGGCCAAAATAAAACCATTTGTTTTACATGACCCATGTCTTTAACAACTGGACACTTCAAATTTAAATGTGGTTCAATATGGAAGGTTTTTTTGCATCTTGTCAAGTGTGTTTTTCTTAGAAGTTGTCTTAACAGGGAACCATGAAGAATATAGTTTAGTACGGAAGACAGTAATTTCTGCTGGAAGTCCTTTGAAGAATAACTATGAAAAAACATACATCTTTCCTTTTGTATAATTCTGGGGTTCTACTTGGGCCTGAATGCCAGAAACCAAATGCTTCTTTTCCTAGCTGTCATTCCTAAAGAAGTGATCATATGAAAAAAAATTGTACAGAATTTTTTTATTCTTCATATTTCTGTAAATGCAGCCATTTTCCATCTTCCTAAATTGGGAGACTTCACACAAAAGTTAAGACTGCTCTTTTTTAACATCCTATCTCCATGTTTATCTCCCTCTCAGCAGCACAAGTTCCTTAGGAGCATAACTCCACTCAAACACTCAAGCTCTATTTGCTCATTTGTTTCTGCATTTCAGGAGCCATTTCCTTCTGAGAGGAATTTCAAAATGGAAAAGTGGTTTTCTCAGTCAAGATCTGACCACTGGGCCTTCCATACAGTGCTCAGACCCTGGCAGGAAGTAGTCTTGCTTGAACTGGAAATTGGAAACTGGAAAGGGAATAATTTTCCTTATGCATGTATCCCTTCCCTTGGTTCTCTATGAGTTACTTAGCTTAAAATTGTCATCTGTCTACACACTAAGATTATTTTTAAGTGTAGAGTTGAGATTTGTTCTTCCACAAATTTAATTTCCTCCATTTTAAAAAGAATTAGAATTTTTTTGAAGGAATGGGCTACTTGAGCACCGCCTTAACGTGAAGGGAAAACTCCACTGGTGTGTACTCAGGTCTCTGATGAGTTAGTGTTTAATACTCAGTGGCCTCCAATATAAACTTTATTGTATTGGGTGAAAAGTCACATATCAGCACACAGTGGAGACGCTGCCCGAGAATTCTGTTTGTTTCAAAAGCTTGGAAAACAGCGATTTTCAGAAAGTTGCTGCTTACACCACAAATCAAGGAGCATGGTAACGCTACAGAGGATGGAAGCACTGGCCATCATTCCACAGCCTGCTGCTGTATCACAGCCCGTGGGAGACAGGGACAGAGAGCAGCGATGTTTTACAAGTGTGCAGAACATTCAAGTCTGCTTAAACACAGGGATTTTGTAGAACAGGATTAGTGACCTAAACCTGCTGTTCTACACATCCCAAACAAAAGTGGTTCAGCGACACAGTGGTACCATAATTGCATCAGGGGGCCTGTCAGAAAATTATTGAATAGCTGAAGCATTAGGTATTTTAAAATTTATTATATTTTGTGACCAAACTGGCAACTGCAGAGAGGTTGGGACTGTATTACAGTGTAATAAAAACCTCATAAAACATTTAAACAAACTCACACATCTGCAGAGAGATGGGAGGTATTATGTAATGCAAGTCATTGCTAAAGTCACCTCTCACCCTACGAGCTGCTGCAGGAGCAATGTTCAGTATAAAGTACCTCTGTGGTTTCTCACTCTCTGTCTCACTCACTCCCTACCTCCAAAACACACTCACACACTCTTGTGCATGGATGTTATTTACAAAAAGGACACCCTGGGTTTGAGTGTGATTTGGTGCTTTTTTAAAAATAACTTAAAAAAAAAAGAGTTGAAAATAAAAACTGAGAAAATCTGGAATTATTTTTGTTTCAAACAAACAAGTGTAGAGGCAAAGGAGATCCAAATCTCATTTCGTCTTAATCCCTGTAGTAAGGAAGTCTTGGATACAGGTCTTTCCTTTAACTCATATCTAACAACCTCCAGAGGATTTCACTGGATTTAATAAAGAATATTCCGTGGACAAATTCTTGACCTACATCCCAGGCTGGCATTCCTATTGTGTTTGTTCTTAGAAAATTTAACAAGAGCTCTACAGCATTCCTTTTGCAGATTGCCAGAGAGCTTATGTCTCAATTATATGCAAATGCAGATGATAATGTGTGAGGTAGGATCCACAATTTCACTCGGGGGACTACCTCAAAACCAGTCCAACAATCAACAATACTCCGTCCAAACCACAAAAGACAATGAGAGATGAGTGCTTGGAATCTTTTAAAAAATTATGGCCGCCAAACTGTTTGAAGGCAGTCAGGAATGTATACTGAGGACTCATTAAAGTTCCTCCCTGGCTGCTCTCTTCACTGCAACATATTCAGATCAGCTCCCAGAAGACCCTTGATGAAATATTAAGTTACTGAGCTGGAAAAAACAAATATCTTCAAAGTTTCATTTCTTTCATTCTTGATTTTGTACTGACCTACTCTGAGACATGACACAACATGGGATAAGAACACTCTGCAATGCAAAACAGCATAACCACCACCTTTCCTACTATTGAAAATAGCACTATTTATGCCAGCTGGAAGCTGAGCAGAAGTTTTATAAAATGCAGAAATCCTTTGTAGCCTGGTGGTTTATGTGAACAGATACTATCTTAGAGCACTGAAAACTTTCATGCACTTTGTTGTTAATTCACTTCTTTTCAGTTTTTACTTTCTAACTTAAAAATCACATTTTCATGTATAAAGTTGCAGACCAACAGCATCCCTAACCCAAACTGTTAGACTGTTAGCAGTAAAACCACTCTAAGTAGCATTATATGCTTCATCTTCCTCTGCTAGCAGCATGTCATTAGTAAGAACATTCCAGCACAGAATAAAGAGAAAAGGATGAATGAGTGGAAAAAAATTCTACCCATAATGGTGATTTCTAGGCTGCTAAATTTTTCCTAAAGGACTACTCAAACACAAGAATCTCTTTCTAGTGTTGAAAACATTTTTCAGAGCTATCAAGAGATAAAGCATATTTTAAAAAAGTTACTGAAGTAATCTAAACTCTCTAAATAACTAACCCCCATGTATTATTTGAATCATATATTAAAGGGTAAATTTACACAGTGTCTCTTGTTTACCAATCTACCATAAAATCATGTTGTGATCATGGATTGGAGGAGTTTTGAACTTTTTAATATTTTGGAAGAGATCTTGAAAAGAGTTCCAGCTTTATCAGCTTATCTAATGAAAACAGTTTAGCTTTCCTATGAGACTCTTCCTCTTAAATCCCATATAGTGTAATCCCATATAGTTTAATGGAGAGCTGCTCAGTGAAGCACAGAGCCCTCTTGGCTTTGGGAAGAGCAATCTATAGGTGGTATTAGGGATATAATGTCTCCATGACACCATATAGTGGTGGGTCCAATAGGGTTTAAGCAGGAGAGGCATTCACCAAATCCACTTTCGGAGTTCTGACTGAAGACTTTTCAATGTCTGTGATTGGTAAAGCTCAAATTCTCCTCCAGTGGTTTTGAAAGAGCAACAGGCACTTCGAAATTACAATATAAGACCTCATAAAATAAGCTCCTGGTCTTAGAGTTTTGGGAGCTAGCCTAGCTGGACTCTGCAGGGAATGTGTTATCTCTGCTTAATCCTTTAGGCAGATCACTGCCAGCATGGTTCCCACAAGAATTTAAAATAGTTCAGGACTAGTCATAGTTTATAAGGGCATTCAAGGAACCACTGTGCTGATTTGGGAGTACAAAAGCTCAGCACTACTGTTGCTATCTTCCCTAATCATCTCTTGGTATGGCTGCTAAGAGAGTGCTTTATGTCAGTATTTTATGACTGTCTCTCAGCAGTCCTGCAGTTCCAAATTAAGCTTCTGTCCAAGAGGAAGGCTACGTGTACAAAACAAAAGCTTTAAATTACCTTTGTTG
The DNA here is from genome assembly GCA_013398955.1 of Callaeas wilsoni. NCBI lineage: Eukaryota > Metazoa > Chordata > Aves > Passeriformes > Callaeidae > Callaeas > Callaeas wilsoni. The sequence continues at coordinate 11,196 of VWPU01011211.1, forward strand.
ACATGGAAAGATCTGGAATGCCAGTGATGAATTAGATACTTTCTAGGGTCCATGTAATTTTTTTGTACTGAAAATTTTAAATATGTATATAGATGCACATATTATAGCTCAGTACCTGCAAGTAGTCACGGTGAATGTTTATGGGAAAAAAAATATAAGAGACAGGCAAGCATAAGTGATACTTCCTGGACACATTGTCCCACATCTAGCCATGAGTGACTTAAGAGAGTTTCTAGGCTATTAATGTTACCCTTCATCTTTTGAATTCAGCAGAGCAGAGAATTTATGATGGTCCCAAAAAGGAAAGATATTCAAATTAAATAAAGTTTTAAAAAAAGAGGAGTATAGTTCCAAACTTTCAACTCAAAACAACTTAATTTAGAACCTGATGTCAGCTGAGAAGTGTGTTAGCTTCAGTATGAGATAGACCAGGCTCTAAAGGTTTGGCTAGCTGATGCACAACACAATTATTGCAGCTTAATTAATTCTACAGTAATGTATGTTCTAGTTATCTCAAAGAATTGCTAACATTCCTAATAGACAACAATCACAGTGTGCTTCTTATCAATGGATAAACGCCTATTTCATTAAAATGAAGTTAATTACTCATTGACTTCCACTTTCTGTTGGAAAGGCGACTTTTTAAAACTTTCAGTGCAAGCTCAGTAAGTTCTTCATATCCCACATAAGTAAAATGGCATCTTTCCTAAAGTTCCTCTGATGGAACAGCTCTTATGTTTTTCTGATGTAGAAACAAGCTCTAACTTTATATTCTCCCAAGAGTGCAGAAGTACAAGCAATATGATATTCAAGTACATTCTAAAATATGATTAACAAATATTTATCAATAAAAATTGCATTCCTTTTTCTAGGACAGAATATCAAGGAGTTCTATCTTAGAGCAATGCAGAGTCCAAAGTTTTACTGTAGCACAGCATTGAAAAATGTATAAATAGCATTTGTTAATCATGAAACATTGGTGGAGCTGCCAGAATGAAAAAAACCCCCAACCCTGAGAAGTAAAGTGACATCACAGATAAAAACAAATACATAGATATTCAAGGAAGATGCACTTTTCTTTAAAGAGCTTAATCTCCTTTAAGTGAGGGATTTTCCACCTTATTAAGACTGCAGAACTCCTAAATACAGAGCACAGACTAGCTGCGGTCATCTTTCAAACTAAATAACACAAGCTACATATAGAAAATTGGTCAGCCATGGTTTTTATTGTGCACTCAAGAACAGAGAGAATCCAGGCACAAATAACAGTGTCTACTGTTAAAGCAAATGCCACTTACAAGACTGTGTTTTACTAAGTGTAGAAATCACACAATGGAGTTTAAAGGCTATTTTCCAGTATTCTTGGAGGAAATAAATCACTGTTCTCAGTAACCAGTCTTATTCCACTGGTGTGCAAAAAGCAGCACAACAATGCAAGACTGCTGTACCTGATCTCCTTGGCTGCTGCAAATTATAGTAATTCTGGGGTAGTCAATGAAGCCTTTTCAACTGACAGAACAGTGTAATCAAGTATCAACTATGAGATATTTAGTCTAGCTTCAACTATGTATGAACTGACATTATCTAAATTAGTACATATAAAATTAATATACTTCTACAGGCACATATAAGAAGGAAGTGAGACTGGACATGATGACTTAAAAAGTGTCTTCAATCCTGTATCTCTGTCATTACCTCTCAAAAAAAAAAGTTTCCTCGACTGTGATTGTCAAATGAAATGTAACGATGCTGGTTTGTTTGTGAATCAGCAATATTGACAAAAAGCAGGAACAAATTTAATTATGAATTCTAATTTTTGGTCTGTCTGCTTGTTTGAGAAACAGACAATTGGAAGGATGCTACAAAAATATTTTTGCAATTACATGGAGAATGATATTCCTCCACAGAGTACAGAAGGAAAGCAAGTATGCCATAAAATAATATACTAGTCTATTAAATTTTACAGTTTGAGAAAACACTTAAAAATATAAGATATTTCTATTAAAGTTGTTCATTGGATTTTTTTAAATCTCTTTCTGCCTTCTTATTTCTAAGCAGTAGAAACACTAGAAATTCTAGACTTTATGACAGTATGTCAGAGGATATGCCCTCTTGGGAGAAAATGAGTTCTGGAGGCATCACCGGCTAAGTCTTACATTTTCAACAACTGCTCATTACTCCAGTTAATCCAGATCCTGAATTCTGAACTGCTAGAGAACAGCACTTCACACAACTGAGGGAGAGATGAAAATTCGGTTTTAAATACAAAGTATTCAGTCTCACCCCATCTCCCAGCAGTAACTGGAGCCATTCCAGCCGCTGGTGGCTGCTGTGCCTGTGTGCCCACATCATCTCAGTTTTCACAAATCTTACAATTACGCTTACAACTTCATTGATATTAGATACACTTGTGAATGAAAAAAATGTAAGTCCACGTTCTGACTTCTTCATTCCTATCAATTAGATTAAGTAGTATTGACACACCAAATTCTGCATGAGTGATGTGGCTAAATCTCCACTGATTCCAGCCCTATAATCTCAGACAGCCTGGTCTCCTGCAGCAAGAAAGTGGGATTTCTCAATTATTGAGAGGCTTGTTCTATTTCTACATATAAGATACAGGACAGATGATAAGCTGGTAAGTACAGGCTTATTTAGCCAATTTGGTCCAAGAAAAACCCATCCGCACAAAAAACTCTTGTAGCAAGGGACTTTAAAAACTCTTAGCTGGGGTTTAAATGGCTAACTGTACTCCCATTGCCCTTTAGAAGCATGAGAAATCCAGGAAAAGAGGGTGGAGTAAGCTGAAAAGAAGTTAGTTGCTCAAGAACAGTTTACGCCAATTCAAAAGAAAAATTAGAATTCTTTCCAAAAACAGGGAGTTTAAGTGAAAGTCACAATCTGTGTTTAGACCATTTGTGTGGGATTTCATGTTGAGGAATGTATTTGTTTACTTTTCAGGAGAAGCAGCCATACTTACCGTAATCCCAGAAATACATGAACTCCATTAAAACACATTCCAGTAGCACAGCCCAGGAATTACCACTCCACAGCACGATTTTTGTACAGCCCCACATTACAATGGGGCTTTCCTTCTTCCCTTTGAACATATCTTTCTCCTACAAGTAGGGCTGTGGGGACCATCGCCAAGATCCATCCTTGAGAAGGATTTTCTGTGCTTAGGCTTCTGCTCCCTTACAGATGAGGTCTCACTTGTCACTTTCGTAACATCAGGGCTCTAAAGGAAGAAAGGGTCCAAAAATTCAAATGGCTCTCCCTTTCCCAGAGTTTGCAAGACAACAACATTGAGCCTGAGTCTCAATAAACATAAAGGTATTGTCACAGAGAATCAGAGCTATATCACAGAATGTATTTCCCCAAACAGCTCCCAATAGTTTGTTGTTTTGCCAGCCAGTGGAAACCAGAGCTCCAAGCTGGCTATTTCAGTTCCCTTGGCAGTGTTTGGTGAGAGACTTCAGGAAAGAGTCCTCAAAGGGAGCAAGTCGAGCACGGAGCTGTGTAAGACTTGTCTACAGCAAATGCCTTGGAGATGGGTTTGCTTTCTTCCTGAAACTAGAATATGTTAACACAACACAAATAGAATTCCAGCCAGTAAACCTACACCAGCAGTGTATGTGCCGTGGTTTCCAGTAGGGATACTTCGGGACTGGGGTGCAGACACAGCCAGCCCAGAGTCCGATATGGGGGTGCAGATGTGCTCCTAAACACCTCCCTCTGGGCTATGGAAGACAGCAGAACTCCCTCTCCCTCACCCACCCACCACCCATGTGCAAGGCCAGAGCTCACCAACCTTTCCAATCCAGAGTGATTTCAACCCACATCTGTCACTTGTGTGGGTGGGTCAGAAAGGATGCAAGAACGAGGAAAGTAAAGGCAGGAAAACAGTTTATTGATTTTTCATGTTAAGCTGACCCACTTCAAGGAAACATTCATCAGGCCAGCAGAGGGAAGAGAACACAGTTTTTCCCAATTCCTAGAGACGTGCCCAAACAACCAGACTAGAGTATTTTCCTTTGCTCCTTCATAAACACACACACCAGTGACTCATAACTGCTAATTAAAATCAGATGTGGGTGATTCCATAGATAGCCAGAGGAAATGAAGCAGTGAAAACACAGGTCCTATGGTTTTCTGACATAGTCAGATAACAGAGTGGGCATTTGGAGATTAAAAAACTGTATTAAGAAACGAAGGATGGCTCTTATTTAAGCCTTTAAATTGACTTTGTGACTTAAGCCACAGCTCACATAGATACAGGAATACATGAAATTCCTGGGACTTCTCAGGGCTCAGAGGGGCCCAGGGAAAGACCACTGGAGGTTTTCTGGTACAGGTATCTCTTGGAATTTTGCATAGCTAAACTCCATTCCAAAAGATGAAGAAATTTATCACAGTTGTTGCACCTACTTTATACAGCATTTCTGCCAATTTCTAAATTATCATGGAGAAGAGATATCTTTAACTAAAGTACCTGAAGGGCCATCAAAAATCTAGCAAAACGGAGCATTTTTCTGGCATTCTTAGGTTCACCTCCCATGCACAAGTACACCTAAAAAAGAATCTCTGATCAATTGAACAAAATTGACGTGACATTAATAGAAACGCAGCTTTTTCCTATCTTCTGGAGGCAAAAGAGCATTGTCCCCTCTCTTCAACAAAGACTCTCATAAACTAGACTGGCAATAGCCAGGCCTTCAGAGGATCTTACATTAAATATGTCAATATTGCTTTTATAATTAATTATATTTTTGTATTGCAGAAATTTTATTTTTGTCTTGGATCCTTCTTTCCCGTAAACAACTTTCTGTAAGTTATATATGGCTTCATATAGCAGTGCACATTCAACTAACAGAACAATGGGTGACTCACTCCTTTTCTGTCATTAGATTAAAACAGATTCTGCCTTTCATGTCAGGAAAGGAGTGGATTTGGTGCAATTTGCCAGCACCAATCTCTTGTCTTAGTTGGTGTTTGGTATCATAGTCCCTTCCTCACCTTGCATCAGGACATGGGACATAGCAGGTATAAGAGAAGGCATAGGTTGTTAGCTTTCAACCACACAGGAATATTTTTCCCATGAAAACTCCTACTCCTAAGTGTTCTTGATACTGAAAGCCTACTCAGCAGGATTGGAAATATAGTCTTTGATTTTGGTACAGATTTGTTGTCTCAAAGTTTTGACTGTACATCAGTCTTGATTGTCCATAAATGTCAAAACTAAGCACCTGTAATGTTCTGCACATTTTATACTCTCTGCACATTTTGACTTCAGAAAATCTGACACCATTTTATGATGTGTAATAGTTATTTCCAGAGCAATAAAAAGAATTTTCTACTCAATAGCCACCTCTGACACGTGGAATAAGCCTTGAGCAAAATTAGGTCTCTGATATGTCAATACAATATATTAAGTAGAGATTAATGAGCTTGATCTTAGTCTTTAAGTTAAATAATTGATGCACTTGCAACAGTCCTTCGAGACAGCTCTGACAAATATTGTGTGTATTATTCAATGTTAATTTTAGTTGCACTACTGACTTTTAGGAGATTGATTCTGCTAAACATGTATGAGTAACAAAGAATGCAAACTGTCATTATTTAGATTAGTGTGCCAAGACTAAGCTGTTTTAAGCATAAGCTGAAGCATTCAGTATCGCAATGCTTTCTGCATGGTCCTGCAAAGTTCTTTGGAAGAATTATACACAAAATAATCACACGAATCCTGAGGTTGTGATTTGTAATTAGAAGCAAAGTGCGATTAAAAAAAGGAGTCTGATTTTGCCTCCTTATAATAAGAGGAAATGGCAAGTGTGTGCCTAAGGAAGATTAAAAACTAAGTCTGCTGAGTTCCTTTACCAGTCACAAAGGTATTTCAACAACTACTTCAACTTTCTATTATTTTATATTATATTATAAATAACCTAAAAACTCACTGTGTTTGGAGGATTAAAGAATAAACCACTGTAGAAAGCACAGTTCATCATCAAACGTAATTTTCACTGCACACATCTCTTCTAACTTCCTGTGTATCAGCCAGCATATCCCTTTACTGTTATTCACACAGAATTTTTTGAGAATGATAGAATATAATGGTACCATGTTGTCTCATCCACTTACAGAGTTAACAAAAATGTTATTATTATAGCAGTTTTTAAAAAATCAAGTTTTGGTCCTAAACCCTTTGAGTGGAAGTGTCCTCAAGCACCCTGTCATTGACAAAACTCCCTGATTTTGAAAGTTTTTTTCCTTCTCGTTAGCAAAGTATAGTCTAACAGTGCCCTTACTGTAGTCTTGCATGAAAGTAATAATTTTTCTGTACTTTTCCTATGACAAATTTATTTTTCCTATATGCTTTTACTGGCTGGCGCAGTTGGCATGGCTTGACTGACAATGAGCCAGAAAGATGTTGAGTGTAGGGAAAACTCACAGCTCTCTCAGCTGCTGGCACAGGGGAGGGTAAGAGCACAGCAGAAGTGATGCATTCAAGCACGGCCCTGTGAGTTAGCATTCCCTGCCTGCCAGCTTGGGAACGCTGCTGCCAGTGCATGCAAATGCAGATTATTCACACCCCTGTAAACTAAGAGAAGGTGTTGGAAACTAACGGCACAGAAGAACACAGCAAAACGTTGTAAGCATTCATCAATTGTATGAGCAAGCCAGTGCTGTTATTTGAGCCTGGGATTCTGAGTGGTGAAGTCGATTTGCAAACTAAAATGCACTATCACGCTTAAAACAAAAACTGCTAAGGATGTTAACAGCACCTGTAATGCTTTATTGTGTTTTGTTACCACAACAGAATTATAGCCCTATTAGGACACCAATCTGATGTATTCTTGTCATTTATGAGAACACCACCGGGTCACAATACTGTGTTTGAGTCTTAGGGAGAGCACCTTAATAATTCTGTGTGGTGATAGGGACTATCAGGTGATACAATGCCAAAGGAAATAGTAAAGTTGGTGGTACTGAATAATAAACTCATATGACAACAACTCATCTTAAATCTCCGGAGTCCCAGTTCACTACTAGCTGGGCATTAGTGATTAGAAGGTATTTAGAAGGCCAAGTGATCAGAAGGCTACCTACGATTTGAGTTTTAAGATGACATTCAAAGAAATTTTGTGAATTTTCATCTGAACAGATGAAGAGGAAACACCAAAATATCTCTCTGGTAAACAGGTTCCTCTGATTTTTAAACAAATCCTAGCTAGGTTCATGCCTTCAGAAAAGTAAATTAGAAAAAGTTCAGGAAGTGAAAACACGTATTAAAGAATTATTATCATGCTTTGCAAAAAACAGAGGAAAATCCCATTCTCAGATGAAAAAAAAATGTTCTGGATCAGTGAAGTTGAATAAGAATGAACACATGGTTCTTCTGATCTAAGAAAGCCCAGCAGACCTAATAATGACACAGGACAACGTTATAGGTGATAGCACAAACATACAAACAAGATGAGCTAATTATCCAGTCCAACAAATGCCCATAAATTCTTTTTATTTTTACTTCAGAGGAGCACAGTAAGCTATGAAATCCAGGAGAAAAACAAAAGCATACTGTAATCAGAAGCAGATACCAATTCAAAAAAAATTTATCTCAATAAATGCTAAAGTAGACATGGACAGAAGAACACATACATTAAGAGCTAAAGCACTTTCGTTTTGGAATCTGTGATGACAGAAACGAAGATGAATATGACACTATATCTGACTATCCTAGGTTTAGTTGTAAGCAGTGCTGGCCAAAAAGTGCATTTAATGGAGTATATCTAAGATCCAGTTCCTGCATGTGTTTGAAAAGGAGTGGCAGAGAGGAATACAAAGAGATCTCCTGCAAACACAATCGAGTAGATACCAGAGCTGGAAGTGGAACAGCTTTAGAAACTACATTACTTGTGATATTTTTGAGAAGCGGGAAATGACAAGTAAGTTCTGTGGCAAGGAGTTTATTTTAATGGAACAGCAGTAAAAGGAATGACACAGTGGAAGCATTTTGTGTGGTCCTGTTCATATTTTCACTGGATGGACAGAGTGCTGATTCCACCATAAGCTTTTATTAACAGCCAAATCCGACAAGATGTGATTTTAAGCTAAAATATATACATATATAAATTGTTTATTATTTAAATTTCAAAACAAGCATAGCATTCAGACTAAGAACTAAGCTCTTGCCAATTTTATAGAACATAACACTACGAAGGTTATGTATCAGTCTAAACATTTTCTCAGTGTACTGTGATGAGAAAACAGTTAGGGTCTTTTCCCCTCCTCTTTTCTTAAACATACTCCTCCTCAAAATTTTGCTTTTTGGTGTTACTGAAATGCAATATTTAATTATCAAATCACAATGTTTCTACTTTCAGTTGGTTTCACATTCTACACGAGTTTTGCCAACAGCAAAATGCTGAAGAACTTAATCACTGAAAAATGTACAAATGGCAGCAACAAGTAAACCCATGAGGTCCATTTAGTTCAATAACCTGTCCCTGACAGGAGCCCAGGGAAGTATCCACTGGATCCTTTGATATTTTCAAGCACTTTCTAGTACTTTGGAGGGTGCTCCGAACAAAAATCTTCACCTTTGAACCTAACACACATACACATCTTCCTTTTCCCACATTTGTTGTCCCCTGTAGTCACTTTGTTTCTCCAAATTCTTGTTTCCCTTATCCCTTCCCAAGCAAAAGTTGTTTGGTCCTGTAAGGGCTTGACACCATCCTGCTCCTAAAAAGGCACTGGTATAGACCAATGCCAGCAGGAATTCTCGAGAGAACAGTGTAAGAAGACAAGCATGTAATGGTATTTCGCCCAGTACTCCAGAAATCTCCAACAAGTTACAGCCTTTTGGATTTCAAAATCTTCAAAGGATTTCTTTTCCATTAATTTGTTCAGTCCTGTCTAGAAACTACAAAAAAGCTTTAAAAGTCTCCAACCTGCTTCAGCCAGGTTTAAGCTACACAGCTTAAATACAGCTTTAAGAACAACATACTTTTACTTATTTTGAACTTCTGCTGACATAACCTGATATCCTCTCCTTTTTGTACTGAAAAGACATGGGGAGGGGGAATCAAATCAATCTTTACTCACTCCACAGTACTCATGATTTTAATCAGTTCATTTGACAGTACTCAGTTTTTAGCAGGCTGCTTTCGAACAGGTGTGTGAAACAAGGAATTCCATTCAGAGAAGGGATTTGTCTTGAGGGAGCACTCCTTTCTACCCCAATTCACCCACCCAGATGGTAATAGGAGCTACCATGAATTAGGGGGGGAAAGAGTTTCTACGCCTTAATTATCTACCAGGATGAACAGACTGGCTTGGGTTGTTTCTTTCTTTGGCTGCTCTTATTTTGGGTTGAGTGCTTCAGGACCACCAGAGCACAAAAAGGCTCCATATGATCCAAATTGTCTTTGTCAAGTACTTTCTTGCCTTCAGCAGAGCTTTTGCATTTAGGAGGTTGAGTTTAGAAACTCCTGATAGCCCAGATGTGCCCTGATATTTGAAGGCCAGACAGATATTTGTATTTTGAGACAATAAAGATGGTTGAAAGATCTGTCTAGCAAAGAGAACCTTGCATATCAGAAAAAACAGGCTTTTTAACACTTTTTAATAGATTGGGCATGTCACAGCCTTACACCAGGAATCAAGAACCATCAAGCAGCCCAAAAAAAGGCCTGCAGTAATGAAGGTATGCCTGAGTTGAAATCTAGTGCAAATCTAGGGGGGAGGGGGCAAGAAAGAAGAAAGAAAAGTTGAATAATGACAGAGCTTGACAAAGAAGAGTGTGAATAAGCCTGGCTCACACGAGCAGTTCAGGAGAACCAGGCAGGAGGAGTCACTCTGCTCCTTTTATTACCATATGGACTGCACGCTGGGGAAGCAGATTCACAGCAGGGTGCTACAGACAGTGCTAGATTAAACCCTCTCAGAGCTCACCCTGGGACACTGCTACTCCAGCACAAATCCCCACTGGAAGCTATAAACAACTGTACAAGAACAGAGATATTTTCAGTACAAATACCTTTGGCAGGCTGTACCTATATAGAAAGATTCTTCAACTAGACTGGGGAAGCAAATAAATTATTTTAAAAACTCTCTGAGTCTATAAATCCCAAATAAAAATAGCTATTCTAATGTACTGAAGCTCAGCTAGTTTCTGTAGAGAATGAATTTTAAACCAAAAGGGAAGGTCCACACAAAGTGACAAAACACTTTGCCCAGAAGATGCTATTTGGTGAAATGTGAAACATTACCCAGGGTTCATTCCCTCACAAATCTCTTCCTAGTTTCTCAAAACTTAGCCAAATTGCAACTCTGTTAGCTGAAATTTCCCATACCAGCTGTCTGCCTCAGGCTGAATTTATTTTTGAAAACTCCAGCCAAAACTATTCAGCCATTTTAGAGAAATACTCTCACAATCTTTTATTTGGAAACTTTTAGCACTCAAATGCTTTACAGTAGTTTCTGAAATTAGATGGGAACAGAGAGAGAGAAGGAGATATACATAGAACCATTTATGAAAGTCTACCCAGTTTTGGCCAAGCCTAAAAATGCACACCCCACAGAACAATCCTGAACATGATCTGGTGTGAAGCTATGGGGCAAAGTCAACATTTGCTGTAATAGCTGCTTTCAGGTATTGTATTTTTGGGCTGGGTTGAGTATTATAACCAAAAGCAGAAAAATCTCTCCCCTGTGCTCTCAATAATCTCATCATCTGTGGCTTCAGCAGGATGGGAAGAGAGCTGACAGGCAGAGTATGTATTATGCAATGTGGGGAGGAAGCATGGGGTATTAGTTGGGACTAGCCAGGAAAGAAAGGAAAATCTTCAGGATTAGTAGAGGGAAAATGGAATATTAGAGGATTCTGGGGGGATATTGAGAAAATGAGTAGTGGTGAGAATATGTATGACTAAACAGGACACAAAATGCTGCTACAGTGACAGCTCTGGGGAAGGAAAATGGGGGCGAGGAGAAAACTAAAGGCTAGGGTGGAAAAGCACTCAGAACTTGGAGATGAGACTGGGGCCAGTTTAAAGACTGGGGAAAAAGCAAGCACTGCAAACTAGTGAAGCAGGGTCCAGACATGATGACTTCTAGAGAAAAAAATTTAAGGCTGCCATCAGAAGCCAGAGAAATCAACTAATTGAATGCAAGCTTTTGTTCCGAGTAAGTGAATTACATTGTTCTTAATGCAAAGTTGGGGTTTTTTTCCAGATTATCTCTTGAGCTGAATAGAATGAATGATGCAAGCGAAGCCTCTGCCTTCAGCAACATCTGAGAATGCCAGGTACTTCCACTAATACTTTAGAAAATCTGAACCAGAGCTTTCAGAGTAAATCCTCCAAGAAACAAACAATGAGTGATCACCTATGAAAATATTCAAGTGACTTTGCTAGAGTCACTCTGTGGGAAAATAAAGATGGAGTCCAACTTTCCAAACAGCAATCTGTCTTAATCAAAAAACCATGTCCTCCATTTCTGCAAGACTTCACCTCATTCACTCCATACTTTTCAAATTTCGGGAAGAGCCAGAAGTAATAGACTCCTTTCACTATGCTATTTTGAGTCATTCCTAAAATCAGGTGGGGAAAAAAGAACACATCATCATATACAAAAGGCAGCATAAATTATGGGAACAGGAGGATTGTACAAACAATTCAGATAATCCTGATTTTTGACAACATAAATAAGCCTGTCATTGCAAATTTTGAAAGACATGTACATCAATCTTTTTCTGTTTAATATGCAAGACCTGACTATCTCCTGGCTTGCACTGTTCCACTGGTCTAATGAGGTTGCCTTTGCTTTATGTTAACATGAGAACACAGCTAATTCTTCTATCTGGAAGAAACGAAAACTGCAGTTGCATGAAACGAAAACTGGAGGAAAGCAGTCTAAACAGCCATTTAATGGGAATGATATACTCAAAAAAATATTTCTGAGAGATACAGGGATGTCACAAACGCTTTGTTGGTAAATATCATAGACAAATCATTTCCTGGTTTTTTCAGGTGTACCCAGATGAATTTATCTCCTTTTAGAAGTACAACTATTTGATAAAAAGCCCTCATAAAGAATGAAAATGAAGGAAACAAACAAATTTTTAAAAAATCACAAACAAGGAAGAATTAAAAGCAAATTTTTACCATAGATAGAAAAACGAGATTAGGGAGGAATTGAAAAAAAAATTAAAGAAAAATTATTTTTGATTACCTACCTCCCTGCTTTATTGTAAGGCCTTAAAAAACTACATTGAATAATCAGAGGATGAAAATACAATGGGATTGGGAATGTGGGATACATCTGAGCACATGTGGTACATGTGCTCGCACTGAGATTTACATCTCTGCCTACTAAGAAGGTTTAGAATAACTTGAGACTTAGTTGAGAAGCGACAGAATATGAAGACGCCTGGTTTTTCAATAAATAGACGATAGAAAATCAGACATAATGAAGATATAACTAATTTGTACTGAAAGATGAGCTATCTCTGGTAGAAGATTAACAATAGCCTGGAAGCTTTCAGAAAGATTTCATTTCAAACCTTTGTCCCTTTAAACTGGCAATGACATTGGTTTTCCAATGCAAAAATGTACCTTTAGAAAGTGCTGTAATTCTCCACTGACAACTGCCAAATAATGGGAAATAGTGCCAGATAGAACAGATAAAGCATAACATTTGAAATATTTAAGACTAATCCCAACTAAAAGTAGAATAAGCTTTAATACTAATACAAGAGGTCACAATATCCTGGCCTAGCAGTAGGTCTTACATTAAAATCTATACTGCATTTAAAGATAAAAACATTGTAAGAAATCAAAAATCACACCAAACAAAACATGAAGAATAAATTAAATCCATTTGAAAGATTAGATTGTGTGAGTTTATTTGTTCCTAATAGAAATTGTCTTCAGAGATATGTGCCCCAGATTAAAGATTCTACTCTGAAGCACCAGAACGGACACCTCTTTATTTTGTACTGATTTTCAGTGGCAAAACAGGTAAAACTTTTGCAACAGAGCAGCAAGAGTTTATAACTCACCTTTAACTTGAAATTTCTATTCAGTTTAAACAAAGAGAGAAACACATTTTAAGGAAATGCATGCACAAATGCAGAGAACAAGACAATTCTTTCCCTGAGGTGTTTTCTAATTAAAATGCCTAGACATTACTTTCTCATAAATTAAGGGCTTGTCATGGTAGTGTTTTTCTAGGGTGAATGAGAATCATTTATAGATGCTTTCTCCTCTGCTGCTTCAACTCCACATTATATGAAGCTCCAGTACAAAAACATGGTAAACATTGAAATGAAACAGCCATTAAGCATTTTGTTCAGACCACTCTGTAAGCTAGACATTGTCACTAATGCAGTATCAGTCATATACTCAAGAATAATATTAAATATTCAAAAAGTGAAGTGTTGCAGAGCTCTGATGCTTTCATCTTACACAAGTAATTTTTACCTTCTAATTTTAAAAGATTTCAACAAATTACATGTTTAATGCAACATTGCAGGTGTATGGAATTTACTCCTAATTTTGTATATTAAAAGTAGCATTTGAGAAAGAAACTTCCGAAACTGCTCCAGGTTTGCCTCTTTCAATCTATACAACTGGGAAATCACTGATCCCATTTAATTTCCTTAAATTGGGGTATTAAATATTGGCTAAACTGTTCCCCTACAGTTATTTATAATTATTATTATAACTATATAGTTATTTATAATTAACAGCAGTAATTCACTTCAGTGGGATCAGAGTTCAGGTATTTAATGTTTCCAGCGATCCCAAACTTACTTTCTCACTTCATATATAATTATGTCTGGATTATATCTTCTAGCAGCATCGAGTATTAGCATAATTTTCATTACCTGGGCTTTGGGGTTCGGGTTTTTTTGTTTTCCATTCTTCCATTAAACTAAACCATGCTAATACTGTTGACTGCTGCAAGAGAGATATATTGTTTGGTGCAAATGGAGAAACTGTCACAGGCAATTGTTAGGCTGACGTAAAACAGCTCGTTGAAATGTCAACCTGGAGCTACAGCAAATATGTCACGTGAAAGATGACTTTCAACTTGCTTCCATGAACAATATTTAATGATGCTTTATGCAGCTTTATAAAAGCACCTTAACACCTTTCTGATCTAAACCAGAACACTTAAGTATTCCAAACCAACAGCAGACCACCCAATACCTTTGCCTGGAAGCCTCAGCAGTCCCATTTTAGAGGGACATACTCTTAATACTATGAACATTTTAATTGCATTTAGATTATTATCTCACGCTCCAGCAAAAAAATATTGCATTTAATTAAAGAAGTAATGTGGTAGTTAAATATTAAACAAACAGCTATTTTTGTGTATACATGCAAAGGAATGCAAAGCATTCTTGTAATCAATGCATCAGTGTTAATTAACCATTAACACAGAATGACAAAATTTAGGAATAAGAGTGCAAAGGTTACCAGGAATTAAACAAGTCAGGCTCTGAAGACATAGCACTGCACTGCATATTATAACCATGGGCTCTTCAGAGCCCCAAACCTCTACTTCCCCCATGCAGGCAAGCAGGTGCTGAGGTCAGTCTGGATCATCCAGTGATGCAAAAGAATTCAGATATATTCTCTTAAAGCTGCAGAGCTTACTGGTAAATTCAAGCAAAATATCCACTAAAAATTAGCTCCATAATTCATTTACACAGCAAAACACAGTAACATAACAATGACCATTCTTTCACTTAGGCCTGGCAGAGCAACGAACTCTTATTTTGTATATTGCTAAGCAGACCCATCCTGAAAACACAGCTTATAGAAAAACCCACTCACCATTTTGAAGCAAAGACACATATTAATGGTTGACAAATGGCTAAAGTCGTCGAGATTTCCTGAGAAGTTTACTAGAGTAACTTCTGACTCTCCTTCTTTCTTTACAGGGTGTAGTGCAATTCAGCTCTGATTACCTAGGTCCAGCCTTATCACCCTGACTCGCTTCAGGTGACATGCACCTGCCCAAGCACCTGTTTCACTTGCAGTTCTTGAGCCCAGACAATTACAATTATTGCTGGCTACTGCTGTGTGAAAGGTGGGGATTTTTCAAGCAATGACCTACTGCCTAGAGCTGTGGCTTGCCCTATTAGGTGAGGCAACAATTTGCCTTCCCAATATCCAGTAGCTCTCCATGGTCCTTCTGTCTCTTCCATCACTTCATTCATTATGCCCAAGTTCCTGATTTTTGCTAATCAGTACTGGCAATCTCAACATCTGGCTCTCTCTAACATATAAACAGATTTCAAGCCTAAATAATGTTTCAATTACTTCCCTTAAACTGTTTTAACACAGGTGAAGAAAAACAAGTACCAACAGTAAGACTAATTTCAGGGAGGTAAGAACAAGCACCAAGGTGCAGCTGAAGAGTTTCAGTGATGCATCTATAGTCAGAGTGCTGGCAAAAGCATCTCCCCTAGAGATTAAACTAGAACAGCAGAACCCAAAATACAGTTTAAACTTTTAAATGGAATTATATACAGAAATTGCATTACTTAAAAATTTGTCTTTGAAACAGGATCATTATCTGAAAATCAGCTTCACAGTAAAGAAGATAGACAGTGACGATATGGCTTCAACTTCCAGCTCTGCCAGAGATTCCCTATGTGAATTTAAACAAAACATAAATGTTTTGCTGTTCTCCATTTTAGAAACCAGGAGCAGTGATCTGCCATCTGCCTTCTTTATTTACACTGTGCTGCTAAGAAGACACACAGACATGACTTAGTCAAAACACAGGTACTGTCCTTCATTCCAGCAGGAGTTCCTCAAGATCCTGGTCACTCAGTTATCTCCCTCTTCTTCATGTCTGCAAAGGAAATAAGCTGAAGTTTAATTAAAAGGGAGGTTTTTACACTTACACTGAGAATCAAGTTTCTGTTCTGTGAGGCAGAGAGGCCTAGTGTGTGGTATCTTCCACAAAAAAGTTTTAAACCCCCTAAATTACTACTATTTGAAGTGACCAGTCAGATCACTGCCAAGTCACGATTTCTTAGGACAAATACATCTTCCATTTTGTCTGTCATTTATTCCAATATTACTTGTGCTACTCGATATTTATGAGGTGCTTTTTATACAAGAGAAAAAGAGAAAGTGGCAAGATTCGAGACAACTGCGTGTCTGAAAACAATGAGCAAGGAAAAGAAGCAGCAGCTAAACACGACATACGTGTAAGTAACTTCCTGAATCACTTGGCAGCCCAGTTTGTTTATCCCAATTCAAATACTAAGTACTATATCCATACACAAAGGCAGCAACTTGCTTTATTTTCAGACACACTCGTCTAGGATCTCATCACTAAAATATCAGCAGCCTTATGTGACCAAGTGCCAAAAATGTTAAAAACCAAACGTACTTCCACGGATGTTAAATACCAATGCAATGCAACGTATCTACAATTGTTACAAAACTACACAGAAAAGATTTCATATGGATTTAGAATGATAACTGCACTTGTTTTCAGGTAAGTACAGATTCCTTCCCCAACAGTAAAGCTTAACATAACCCAGTTTACCACGGTTATCGTGGGTTCTTAAAACCATTCGAACACAATCTGTAACTTCAGAATAGCAGGATAAGCACGCAAGCTACATTTCAGCTTATGCAACGACACTGCCAGAAATAACAAGTCCAAATTTTTGACACAAATGCTGGCCCCTATCCTGTATGAGCATCGATGTCCTGAAATAAAAGCAAGAATAGCTCTTTAAAGATCCAAAAATGATGCCTACTGATGGCAGGACAGAAATAAGAACAAGACTGTGCTGACAGGCTTGTTCCTAGTTTACTGGATAATGTTTGGCACAGAGCAGTATTGCTCTAGATATTACTGGCAGAGTGACACGTATGAAAAGATAAATGTTACTGACCAAAGAACAAAACTACCACAGAATTATTTGTGGTAGAATCCTTAAGTAGGAAACAGTGGGTTAACAATGCAAAGCTAGGATGGGTAACTGCCATCTTAACTTCTGGGAGAAAAACAGGAAAATTCCATGCCTAATAATCTCCTTTCTTAAAAACAACCCATAACTTATCAAAAATAACTAGATAAATCCAGGAGAAGTTTTTTGTTGTTTTTTAACAGAAGAATATGAAGTGGACATCAAAAGTACATAATTTGCTTCAATTAAGTGAATAGGAATGTACAACTCCCTGACACTATACAAGAAAACCCACTGAAGTGACAGACTTGGTGAAAGGCACAAGTTCAGCCAGCTTCTGCTGAGTGGGAATTCCTCAGTTGATCCATCCTTTACATGGAAAGGTAAAGTACCATTAAGGTCCTCCCAAAATGACTGAATCCACGTTTAAATAGAAACCCCAAACTAGTCATGCACTTTTCTACAAGGTTCATTATCAGTAAACGCCCTGTTTAATCAGCCTCCTAAAGACTGCGGAATTCAGCCACAGATAAATCTTTTTAGTAAAGAACAACTTCATCAAGTATATGAAATGAAGCTCAACGGCTAAATCTTTCTTCTTCTTTGACAACCTTCCCATTTTCCTCTGTTTCACCTCCTTTCTCCTCTGCAGGATGATGTATCATTGTTTGATGAGCCTCCACTATTATTAGCCTTTCCTTGCTCACAATGAAGAAGAGTGACAAAAGTTTTCCTTGGCCGAGATTATCCTGGATTGACCATCAACTTTTATGGTGCTATGAGGAAGAACAGGTTTGATCAGTACTGAACATTTTAAAAGAAACCTTTGTACTTCAACAACATCTCTTTCTAAAATCTACTCTTTTTTTAAAAGATTAAATAACTAGTGTTTAGATTGTAAGACATTAGTAGAGGTGTTAAATATTCCTACTCACAGCAAGCAGACAAAGCACACATTTTCCCTGCAACCCTTTTACTTTAAAACACACATTAAAAGAATTCTGTGCTCTGAACATGAGAGTAGTTGTGCTGTACACTTGAGTTCTCAGTACTTTAGAAGATGCATTGGACCACCACATTCATTCCTACATTGCTGTAGGATGCCAGAGCATTCCTAACTCTCCTGTTTTCAACAGCTATCACGTCTAGATGACCTATACTCAGTGTATCTATATTAATGTATATACTATGTTGAATAATTTGGAAATAGCTTGGAAAGGTTTGGTTTTCTTCATGTCATTGTCATCTTCACTGCATTATCAGTCACTGGAACAGGTTCCCCAGGAAAATGGTCATGGCACCAAGCCTGTCACATTTCAAGGAGCATCTGGACAACACTTCAGTCACATGGATTAGTTTTAGGTAGTCCTGCAAGAAGCAGCAAATTGGACTTGATGATCCTTAAAACTTGAGATATTCTAGAATTCTATCATTTACTTTGCAGTTACAAAGAAGGCTAAATCCATGCACATGGCCACTAAGCAGAAACAACTCTCTAGAGAAAAGGGTACAACACGTTAGCATAAGCAATGATGGGAAAATACTACTGGTAATGTCTTTAGGTCATGTCTTTTCAAGAAGAAGAGCAACTTTTTAAAAAGCAATTTTTAAGTAGAGGAACAAACTATTTCCACACATGATCATTTGGGGGAAAAATCACCCCCCACCAAAATACCTGTATTATATCAAATTAATTTGATTCCCAGACAAATACATTCTTTTAAGAGTGCCTGGATTGTTTTTTCCACTCTCAGAGAGTACAAGAGCACTCTGACTCCCAAAAAAAGAAAAAAAATTACAGACCACAACATACTGTAACACAAGATTATCTTTATTTCAAAATTGTAGAAAGTATAAACATAAAGATATAATTACACTGAAGTAAACCCTGCTCGTTAAGTATCTGAATACTTTAGCAATGATACAGTCATGAAAAAATACCTTTATTATTCCTCATGAGGAAATTTTATCTGATGGAGCGGTACATCATGAAATCAATTGTTGTACATCTGGGAAATTTACCAATGGAGCTCTCCTCCACAGGGGTGTACACTTTGATTTGCCTCATGTGAGTGTCTCTTCCATTTTGGTGATTAGCTAGAACAGCAATCTGGATCATAAAGGTGCGAATGGGCTTCTTGTGAGTATCTGTTAGAGGAACATGGATCCAGCCGCTCGGTTCCACTAATTCCAGTTGCTGCCAAAAACAAGACAGAAGAGCAAAACATTCAGAAACAGTTCACAACTTCATATAAATGGTTACATGGTAAGCCCATTTAATAAAGCAGTGTTGTTAATCAGTTTAGTTACTTTCAAATTAATTTGAAGTAACAGGGTTGAATAGTCATAGCTAAGTTACTGCTCACGCAAATGGATACAAATTAATTTGGTTGTCTGCAGTTGGGTTTGCTTTTGCCTTTCAGAATTTACTCCTGGATTTTGTGCCCTTAAAACAAAAATCAATATAAAAGAACACAGACTTCAGTATAAATTCAAGAAAGCAAAAGCAGTAGTACTTGGACCTTCTTACTGAAGAACAATGCTCAAAAATGACAAAGCATGCATTTTAAAATGTTTCATCTAGCCACTCTGAACTACAATATACTGGAGTGACTTATGTAGGAAAGTAAATGCACATAAAGTTCTGGGTTTTCAGAAATTCCTTAAATTATTAGGTGGATTGGGGAGCAGGAAAAGGAAGGGGACAAGAGGAAAAAATATAGGATACCTCAAACTTCATCTCATGTATAAAGACAGGTACCTGGCCAATTAATAATTGCTGCACAGCCATTTAATCACATTCTAATCACATTTTGACTTACCTTTTTTACAACATACTCAGTGTGATATTATGATTTTTTCTTTTTTAATTTTAATCCTACACAAACCAATGTCAAAGCAAGCAAAGGACAGCATTTTTTAAATTCTAAACCACATCACTGACACATCAGATTGCTGAAATCAAGCTGGATGCTATGCAGAGCATGGTAACAGCTTTTGTTTAAAGCTAGCTGCCCAACTTCAAAGCACAGCTCAAAACACACATGGAAGAGCACACAAGTAAACAGAAGTCTTGGGGGGGAAAGAAAACAAAACACAAAACAATTGTCCACTAGCAAGTGGATTTCACACAGCTAAGCAAATAAAAGTGCTGTTCTTAGCAGCTGAGTCCCCGTAAGGAAGATGTATCTGCTTCGAGCAACTCAAAATTCCCATCTTTCTCCCAAAAACACTGCATGGCACATCCTGTCCAATGCCTTGTTTATGCTGAAGCTTTCGAAAGACCCATCCGAGCGCTACTGGTTCACAGGCAGCAAACGCCCTCAAAAAACTACACATGAAACAAGTAAAAGTTTGATGACTACTTCAGCTTCAAGTAGCAAACAAAAAAATCTTCTACATCTCCACCTTAAAAGAAAGAACAAGAAAAAAAAAAAAACAAAACAATAAACCACAACTCAAAAATCTCCACTACTGAAGACTCTCCAAAAAATTATTTCCAAAGCATTAAATTCACTAAACCTTAGCAGCAAATCATTTCACTCTGGGAGCTAGACATTTCCACAAACACACAGTCACTTATTTGTTACAGCGTTGTCCCTTTCAAAAAACTTTAAGTCTTTTTTTTTTCGCATAGGAAACTTCAGGTAATGGCTGACTTTACAAAGGGATGAAGAAAAGATGTCTTGTTGAAGCAGCTTTACAAAGAGGAAATTTATCATGCTGAGGTGGCAGTAAAAAGCTTGAGCAAGGATGCTTTCCTTCTTCATAGTAAACAGAGGAGGAGGATCCTCCTAACACTTTATTCAACTACTACTAAGGTCAAGTGACTGTGATTTTGAAGAGAATTAAAAGGCTATTGCTAATTAAACTTGCATTTTAATATTATTCTCAGTGTCTACAAATTTTGACTGCTAATTCAAAGTGGAAAATTTGAGTTCAAGAGCTAAGATACTGAGTTTTTTATGCTTAGACCAGTATGAAATAGATTAGTTAACAGAGTAAAAAAAAAGTACGAACGATAAAAGTGTTGCATATTTTTCAATGCTTTGTTTCATCCCTGATCAAGGGAGGTGGTTATATGCCCTATTTACAGCATGTTATTTTCCAGTCCTGCTACAAAGGCAACCAGTTTCTCCTTGAGTCTTTCTACAGAGATGGGACAAGTCATTCTTTCACCTCTAAAACTGGCAACTGAGGCATTAGGTTAATTAGACTAAAAGGTTCCCTGGCTCCAGATATCAAATTTCACATACTCTGAGCCGGTTTTTACTGTCTTAAGTGAAATACAGAATTTTACAGGGGGTTTAGCTCCCACCGAGTTCACTTGCAGTTCTGCATTTCTGCAAATGGATACAAGTTCTCAAGCCAGCCACAACACAGAGTTTGAGCAGCCACCTAGGAACAGTCACTTGAGTGCCTCTTGTAGAAACACCACAACTGAGCACAGGCAGCACACAATTCATCAAGCACCACCGAACTGTCTTAGCCACAAAGACTTTTTTTTTAATTCCCCAAATCTTGGCTTCACTCATTCCACATTTTTCAACTTCCTTAACAGATGAATACACAACCTTTACTTGTACAAATCCTCACTCATCCTCAGAATAGGCCCCTTTCCCCACTCCAGTCAAACAGTTGCCTCTTGGACAAAGCACACAACACTCATGATGAAGTTGGAGGTTACAGTGTACTAAATGCAAATGTCAGAGTTAGACTTACAATGTTTGAAAAAAGTGAGCTCTTGATTTCTGCCCTCTAAATAACATTCCTGTACTGACACTTGAGTCTAATCTCTTTTGTTTTTTAATTGATGCTCACATAGCTCATTAAAACCTTGATACCCACTCAACTACTGAGGTTTAAATGCAACAAAACCAAACAACATTCAGTAGAAAAGGAAGTATTGTTTTGCCAGTATGATACACACATTTTCTGTGACCAAAGGAATGGTATAAACCAGACACACACACTCTCCCAAATTCTTCTCCTCCACATCTGTCATGCTTTTTCAGATGAGTGAGACAGTTTCTTTTTCCAGAGGGCCCAGGTCCGTCACCAGGGAGAAGGAACAGGACATGGGAATAGGCAGGGGTGATACAAGGCACAATGCTGCCCTCTCCTAGCTCAATGTCAGCACCCAGACCCAACCGTCACAACTCCTAGCAGAAGTGGGATGAAATATGCAGCTCTACTCTGCCTGGAGCATTCCCAGTGTGAACAGAATCTAAAGGAAGCTTACTGTGAAGTTTTAAGAAATTCCTATTAAGTCCATGCAAATGGCAATCTTTCAAAGCCTTGTAAACCGGTCTGGAAATTTGGGTGGATTTTTACAGGGAGGCAAAAGGCACATCCTCAACACAAAGGCTGAACTATTGCCAAATTTCAAATCCTTGCTTTAGAGCTTGGGGGCACTGGAGCATCAAACAAGGACACCAGAATATTCTCACACAAGCAAAACAGCTTACTTTTCACTAGCCTTATTCTTGGAACAGAACTGCTTTGGCTGAAACTTTCAAAAAGTTCAACCCAAAGCAGATATCTGGCATGGAAAAATCTGTCTGAACTGAACTCTGGCAAAAGCTAAAGTAACCAAGAGTTAAGCCTTAAAATGGAAAGGGTCACATGACTTTAAGTACAGGTGGCACTGGCAGCTCCATGTACAGTAAATAGTGTAGTTGAAATCCATTTCAGTTGACTTTGCTCAAAGGCTTGTTCTTTAAAAGCACAGGCCACTGTATATATATACACAGACACACACACACATACAGATATATTTCACCTCCACTCTATAGCATCAGTCCACTACAAGCAAATACCAGATTAAGTTTCTTCTTGTATTTTTAATCTTATGTAGATCATTTAGATTCAGTCACAATTAACTGTCTTCCAAGAAATTTTTTTTAAAAATCAGCTTTATTAGTAATCACCAAAGTGAAATTAAAAATTCAAAATTTCTTTCTGTTATGTGTTTTTCCTGAAAAGTGGTTTTTTTAAAAAGGAAAACATAGGAATGAATCAGTGCAAGTTCAGTATTGGTAACTCAGGACAGTTCCTGCAGCTCTAGACTAATCTTATTGTACAATATATTAAAAGTCCAAGGTTTGTGGCTTTTTAAAATTTGCCACTAATACTATAAATTTTGTGACAATTGGAAAACAAGAAGACCATGAAAGTCAAAATAAAAGAACAAAGGGATAAAAATTGAAATGGAAAAACCACTCACTTGTCCTTGCTGCTGTTATACTCTAGCTCTTCTCCTGCTTTCTCTCCATCGCTTTCTTATTTTTCCTGTCCTCTGCGTGCTACAGCTTTACTTATGGACATATACTCCCAACTCCAGGAATCCACATTATTTGGAAAGCCAAAGGAAAATTAATGTTCTCAATGGAAATCTCCTCCTCAGCCTATTTAACAGCCCTGTTTCTTCACTTTACTGTACAGTCCAGAGGTTCTACATAATTCCATACATATTTGGCAAGGCTACTATTGCAACTAATGGGTGTCCTACCACAGAAGATGCAAACAACACAACAAAACAAAAATTAAAAAAAGAAAAAGACCAAAGCAGCTTGAGACTACACTTCAGAGAGATGACTGAACACAAGACCAGAGCTTTTAGGAGGAAGCTTGTTCTACAATCACCAGCCTCCTTATAGCTAGAAAGTTATTTACTTGAAGAATACTGTTCTATTGTATTAATCCTACTTAAATTGAGTATTGACCTATTTTCCATAACCAGTGATACTTTGTTGACATTCTGTGGTGTCTCCAAATGGCACATAACTATAACTGCTACTTCTACTAGTGTTACAAACGCAACCCAAGTTTTTGGCTATATTTACAGTAGGCTAACATCCTTGAAATAAAACATGATTTTTCTTGCCCTTTAAAGGCATCTTTTGTGAAGATATAGAAAGGAAAACTCACTGTAAGTAGTTTCATATTCAGGGTAATTACAAACACACCCCAGATGTATGCTAGACAGGGCTCACAGCTCAGGGGAATAAATATATATAGGAAGAAAAAGCAGTCCTGTTTTTTCTGCTGGGAAGAGCGTGCAGAAGAGGACCCATGTACTGATAGAAAGCTGAGAATTCTTGCTGCCACCACAGCTTCAGCGTGAAACATGATTCTGAGATGTTGGTACCTCATCAAATTTCCATTTCATCAGCTTTACTACTAGATTCAAATGGCTGTGAAATCAAACAGCATTCGATTTTACTCCTACTTTTCTCATAAAACTGTTAAAGCTGCTTTTTGTTTTAGTGACTCAGCCAACTATGAAATTAAAAGTAGTGGCTAGACTCTTCTTCACACATATAATTTTGTCGATGTGCTTAGCTAGTTCTTACAATACAGTTATTATAAAAACCTAAGCTTTTCAAAGCAGGTGTTCTCAATAAATAGTGTATTCTTCCAAGGAGCAGATTATAAAACTAAGTTTCAGGGAAAAGAAATGCTATGTTAAGAAATTAAATATTTATCAATACTCAAACTTTCCCATGTAGGAAAAGGCTTTTTCCTGTTTAGCCATTGTTTTTTACAGCTATCCAAATATGTTTTCACAACAACTAGCACGGAGAAAGAAGGCTGGCTTAGCTTCCAAAATTCTGTTTCCATAACTGCCGTGTCCTACCATGTAGTTACCAGGACCGAGAATTCGTGTGCCTCCGCATAATTCCAAGTATTGGAACTGTCAACACATGAAGTAGCAGAGCTTGGGCTTCAGCCATCACTTCACTTAGGAAGGAAGAGAACCAGTTAATAGCAGTGATGCACCAGTTCCAGCAGAAAAAATAAAGCATGTCCAAAAGAAACTTGGCAAGTTCCAAGTGAGCCAAAGGAAGGACACCACATTAGCAGCTTAACAGGGAACACAGGATCAAGCTCAAAGGACCCACTGTGAACAGCACACTTCTGTGCTCGGATGAAGCAACGACCACCTAAGGAGGTGCCTCTGTGGTCTTAATCAGCCACCTCCTTAAACGGTCAAGAAATCTCATTTCAGTCCATTAGGCAAGAGAAGTTTTCCATTCTTTTAAACAGCAGTTCCTGAAGAGTCTAGAGGAGCACAGTCCATCCCTCAGGAAGAGTCAGCTGTGGATTTGGGTAAACAGGAGACTAGTTGCAGAATAAGCTATATTAGAGTGAAACCTGCATACACTAAAAGTTCCTATCTTTTAGTATCCTATAAGCTCTTTGTTCAAATAAAGTGAAAGAAATAACTTTTAGGAAGATTGGGAAGGTTGAAAAAAGGTCCAAAAGATCCATGCAAGAAGTTTTATAGAACCTCCTCCAGACTATTCTGCTCCAGATTAAAACAGTAAAAATCAATCAATGCCCAGGTCTTAGAAAGTTGTATCCAATTAAAATAAAGACAATTAAACAGTTAAACCAAGCTATAAAGAATATGTAGAAAAGGAAGAAAAGTAAGTCTGGAAAACTAAATCCTTGGTGGGTCAAGTATTAGTACTCACAATGCTCAAATACAGGTTCTTATACTGCCTCTCCGAATTTCCTGTTTGCATTACTCGAGCAGCACAACACACGTTGGACAATGTCAGTAGGTTGTGTCACACTGCCGCTTTCTGAAGGGAGAGGATGATGCCAATTGAGGCATGTACGATGCAACCTAAACTTCATTTGGCAGAATGATTCACCAACCAACTCATGAAATGGTCTCAGTGACTGGTCCATTCTGATGTTCTTGAGAACTGGGTGTCCTGATTGTAATT
This sequence comes from Callaeas wilsoni, assembly GCA_013398955.1. NCBI lineage: Eukaryota > Metazoa > Chordata > Aves > Passeriformes > Callaeidae > Callaeas > Callaeas wilsoni. Next base: position 36,882 of record VWPU01011211.1, read on the forward strand.
TCCCCATCCAGTTAGAAAGAAACCCTTTTGATTCTGCTGAGAAACCAGTGCAATATCTTCCAAGATGCACATAGTTGGTTCAGACGGAATTTCAATATTGCAACAGGAATAAAGTTAGGAAGAGTTGAAATTTAATCCATGGAATGGTAAACAGGGAAAGTCAGCTTTTTCATTATGAAAAATGCCCACATAGTCTGTCTCTGAAATCTTCTGAAGTCAAATGAAGAACACCTAAGAGAACAATAATTAAGTCTTAGACATGATGCGGAGTCTCTGGTGAGTAAGGATGCACATGAACCTACTGTCAGATGGAGGAAATGGGGTACAATAGTACACACCGTGGAATACCAAGAGCTTTAGGACATGGATTCACAGGAAAAACAGCTCTTTCAAAAGTACCAAGTGATAAAGAATCCCACGTAATGATGCCTGCAAAAGGGTTAAGGCTGTGCTGAACTGCCCACATTCAAAACTCCTGACAGGTGAAGTCATGGATGGTCTGGACACGTGTGGAGGGGCCCCTGTCCGTGGTACTTAAACAATCACCATCCTGCCCATCAGACTCCCACCACTGCATCTGCTCACAGCACTTGCACAGTCAGGTACATGCAGCCTGAGAGACAAATAAATAACCTGCCAAATGTTCAACCTCTGTGAAACTGTCAGCCAGAACTGTCTCACTCAATTGCAATTTCAGAAAATATTGTCTGCTTAACTGTGGGTGGCAGGAAAAAAAAGCAAAAGGAAGGAGGAAAAAAAAACCTGACAACAGTCTTTGAATACTTCATTCTCTAGAGTGTGGATGAAAACAACTCCTCATTCTAGAAAATTTACCTGCAGAAACCATCAGGAATTTGTCACAGACTGTTTGCTAGGAAAGTCTCTCTGGAAAGAAAGGAACACTGTTTTCCCATTTGCTGTGACATATGCACTTTATTTTTTAGCATGTTCTGTGAGGAACAATGCACAGGCAGCTCAACATTTATTACAAAAATACATACCTCAAGAGGTACATATTGCTTCAGAGAAGGACAAAAACGTTCAACAGTCTTGGACAGTTTGCGTTTCAGTCCCACATTTTTGAAGTCCTATTGTTAAGCGAGGTCATTTGCTGGACACATCCATAAATTAAAACTTGTTAGAGAAGGATTGCTATGCCGTGCATGCTTTAAGTGGTAACCATCCTATCCACTGGAACTTCAGAAAAAAAATATAAAAACCGTCTCCTTGTCCCTTTGAAAAGCATAATGATCAAACCAGGAAATACAGAATGACAATGCAGTGTAGAATGGAGTTTCATATGTGCAAGTATGGAAATAAGGCCTAAAACTCCAAAGCAAACCTTTTACCCACAGCAGGAAGCTATCTGAGTTTAGTTTGGTATCAGCTAAAAGAGATTCCATCTTAACAGGAACCTGTTGCTCCAGAAGGAATACGGTCTCCAACTGAAATCAGTCATAACAGCTGTGAAATTTTTGATCTCTGATTTAAAGAAAAATGGGTTTCATAACTCATTTAAGAAGCAGTCAAGAACAGAGGAAGGGAAGACAAATACACCCTAAGTGCAGTAGCATCCTCCTGCAGGGCCCTAGTCTCACTCCACGGCTGTGACAATCCCCAGAAATGCCATACCTTTGCAAGGGCACTGCAACTCCAAGATTCCTGGTATCAGGGGAAATCCTTCAGACCTATAGGGACTTGGCTCCAGGGTGAACCTGTAACTTCCCCTGAGCTTGGCAGACAGCATGCTGAAGATGAAAAAGCTACAAAAAAGTTGAGCTTGGGCTCTGGAGTGGTAGCCTGGCTGATAATATCAAAAAATAGGTAATGTAGCCCAAAAAAAACTTTCTGCCTCAGTTTGCCTATTTCTGGTACCTAAACTGTGTAAAGTTTTAGTTGCAGACATACTGGAACAGACTGCATCTGGACAGTCTGGCCTTAAAAATGAATGGTAGAAAATCCATGGTTTGCTGCCAGTCTTTTCAAAATTCTAGCATTCTGAAAGAAGAATGAGGGATTTTTAATTTTTTTTTTTTTAAACCAGGGTACTGTACAACTCAAACTATCGGTGGCTCAGAATATTATAGATGCAGATGCAAGAAAAGAAACAGTACATTTAAAAAAACCAAAATCCAACAAAAAAATCACTATAAAATATATAGTCAACACTGCACATTGCACATTTGGAAATAAGTGCAAATCTTTTAGTGAAAATAAATGTTTTATACCTTTAGGGAAGCACTTCAAATCAAAGTTTATCTCACTGCAATGTTTCTTTATTTTATGGACAAGTAAGTAACTAAGGAGGATGCCCCATGTGCACAAGATAACTGTGTAGGGATACTTCTCAGTAGGAATCTGGCAGATGATGACCAACGGATATAAGCAACTTTTGGAGTGCTTTTGAAAACCCACAATAACTTTTACGTGATCAGAAGATGGAAAAAAAACAACTGTCAAACATAACAAAAGCCACTACAACTTCCCACGTTCACTCAAACAAATAGTACCATCTGCATTCAAAGTTTTTAGTCATAATACAAAATACAAAATAGTGACAAAACTATCAAAAAACCCCATCTGGTTAAGTATATGGTCTAAGGTTTTCACAACAAAGGAAACAGGGCACATTGCCCTTAAAAATTACTTAAGACAACACATTACTAGCCCTTTTATTTACGTTTGTATCTTAGTCATAAATTTGAATTCTCCCCCCACAAGCATTGAAAAGCCCTAAGATTTTCCTGTACTGAGATATCAAAATCTTAGTCCCTTTTCAGAGCAGCACCCACCCAAAGTAAAGACATCATCTCCTACAACTTCCAGGTGAGTCAGGCAGGAGAGCAGCACTTCAACCATCTGCTGAAGAGAGGCAGGGGAAACCACTAATGAAAGAGCAGACAGCTGCACAAAGAGAACAGAAACAGATTGAACTGGGGTAGTGGAACATTCTACTGCAAAGAAGTCTGAACATCTATTTAAAAAACCATTCTGAATCTCAGGTGAATTTGCATTACAAATAGAACTGCTGACTGAAGAATGAGACAAGGCAGCTGCCTTTTATGAAAGGTAACAGAACAGGCTGGACTTGATCTTAGAGGTCCTTTCCAACCTAAACGATTCTATGGTTAACACCACAGAATCTTCCAATAAAGGAGAGTATAGACAGAATTTTCTGTGAGCAAGAAACAAGTGCTTTGAACAATGGCCTTATACAAGAAGACCTTAAGGCAAATAGAATGAACACATTAAAACCCAGAAGATAGCAAAGCATAAAGGGAGAAGTCCTATGAATTTTTTTCGAGCTAGAACTGCTGGGTATGAGCAGGAACAATATAAATGTATTCTATGGGTGCACTGCACATATTGATTGCAAATGGAAGTTAAAGCTGGAAAACATTTCTGGGAAATAACTAATTTTGCAAAGGGGAAGAAGTTTGCAAATTGGATGAAAATTGTACTGCAGATGTCTGCAGTTCCCATTTCTCCTAATATATATAATGGAATGATACTATGTTTGTGTGAAAGTGCAAAAAAACCCAGGTCATAATTTACCTTCAAAATTGTTTAGCCATATCCAGGAAATATGTCTAGACATAGCTACAGTTAAATTATACAAAGAAAGTATTTGAAAAAAAAAATTATGCAAGGAATATTAAAGATCTAAGTGTCTGAAAACTGGCCACACTGAGTTAATTCTCTATCTAACCATCTCAAATAACTTAGCGGCAATAACCTAGTGACTACATTTCATGCCGTGCACTTTGCACCCCAGAGAATGCAGAAAATTAATATTGGAAATGAACAAATGTAAGAAAATGGGAATATCACGATATTTTAAAAGTAGTCCATCGCAGCAGCCAGCTGCTAGCTCTCAAGCAGTCTTTATAGGTGAGGGGAAGAACATACATCTAAACAAAAAATAAAAAAACAACAACAAAACAAAACAAAGAACATTGGCCTGAAATACAAAGAACATAGCCCCTGAAAATGCCTATTACTACACATTGAAGAGAACTAGATTTCTGATCTTCTACCAGAAGACAGACCCACAAAATTGCATGGCTCTAACTTTTTATCTGTTACACAAGACTGTAGTTCCTGAATGAATTTAATTTGTTAGGAAAAGGCTGGAACAAACTATAACTGAGTGCTACCAAATTTTAAAAAATGTACTCATTCTTTACCAGCGAGAGGACAAGTTGGACACAAAAAGTACTGGGGTTAAGGGAAAGCATTTCTCTTGGTTTCACAGGAGTGGTTTGTTTCTGAGAATTACAGACTTGCCTCTCCCAAAAAGCAAAGAATTTAAAGACCCTAAGCCTCTGTAAATAATCCCCAAATCCTGCAGAAGTACAGTATGCAAACATTTTTGTGTCTGGATAAGGACACTGTGGATGCTCAGTAAAGGCAAGTGGAGCAAAACCTGATAAACTTCAAGATTACTCAAGTGTGTTGTAGCACACAATAACCAAATGCAGAGCAGCATTTCACAGGATCCAGAGCGTAACGCTCAGCTCAAGGAACATTTACTCATTGGAAACAAATGCAAAAAACTGTTGTGAAAACTATTTGTGTAAATTTAAAATGCAATGCAGAGTCTCATCTAAGAAAGATCCCAAATTCATAAACATGTCTCACTGGAGATATATTTTCATATGAATGAATTAAAAGAGAAGAAATGTGAGTATATCTGTCAGAGGTTCAGCTGTGTAGTTCTATGTGAGCCAGAATACACTTCCATAAATTTGCAAAGCTGGAATCAGGTCTGTTACCCCATGGAAGTATTTAATTTTACTTCTAAACAGAATTTCTTTAATGTACTAGAACAAATGCAGTCGAGATTTTACCTTTTGCTTGTGTTTTCTTACAAATCAATAAAAAGTATGCCCAAAAGAAATGCAAGGCTTTCTTCTGTTGTTTTATGTGGATGTCAGACTCTAGACTCTGCTTCTTTCAATGTAAATGAATTTTATTTCTTGACTTCTTTCTGGGAGTCAAAGGTTCTTCAAGTCACCATTCACTCAAAGAATGTACAGTTTAAAAAGGTATTCAATGGTGCTATAGACTGTTGGGCTAATGACTCCCTCACTGCAACAGTGTTTCTGCTACAAACAGCATTTGGAACAGCCTTAGTGCTACATCCTAAAGACCAAGAACGTGAACTCTCCAGCACGAACTGTGTAAGAATCAAAATAAAATCACATCCTAAGTATGCTCCTGAAAAATGAGGGGGCAGTGGAAAACAAAGCACGAGAATGAGATAATACAAAACTTGTTTACCAGCAGGCCTGCTATGTCCTAATTCTAGAGCTACTGGGGGGTGTCATCTTACTGCTTAGCAAAGTGCAGTCAACAACAAGCAGACGGAATTGGATTGCAAATCTATGTGACTTACTGTATATCTACAAGTCCTGTGGCTACATATGCTCCCCTGCTTAATTTATTTCTGCTATGCAAGTAATTCTTTAACTCCTCATGACAGTATAAAGAAAAAGAAGAAAGTCCAATAATTCCACAATAGAAGTTCCTATTCCAGCAGCGCCAGATTTACCAAAAGCTGATGTATGAAAACCTCTGTTAAACATGGTGACCATCATAATCACAACAGAGACTTGTTCAAGCAGAGGGAAGCCTACTTCAAAATTTTACATCATTTCTCCTGATATGGAATTGCAACTCTTTTTGAAACAATGAAAAAACAAAACATGATTTAATTTTTACCTTACTAATTATGCTCAGCAACATCATCTTACTAAGAAGTAACAAATTAATCTCAACTAAGAGAAACAAATTAGGGTTTTCTGCATTTGCTAGTAGAAATAATCCAAAAGATCCTTCATACCCACAGTTGAATTTGATCTATGACAGATATAGAGGGAGGGGGAAGTAATGATTAAAAAAGAAGTATTAGAGACTAGGCCTCACAATTCACTCAAAAAACTGTGACTGAGAGCAGCTTTCATAAAAAGCTTTAATAAAAACTCTATTTGTTAACACTCCTTTAACATGAGACACAAAACACTTCAGAACTCATTCTGAAATAAAATAGGACTGTTAGATAAACCTACTTCAGGAATTAGATGAAGGCAGCTAGAGAGCACAGGCCCTGAAGCCAGACACATATGCTACATTATTACTCTCACTCCACCCTCTCCTGTGTGTTCACACAGAAAATGGAAAAAGCCTGGGAAAGGTTTTTCCGATTCAAACACATGATCTCAGTTATCTTATGACAGATTAAGACAGAGAACAGCCCTCGGAAAGAAATAAATTTATACTTCATATCTATAGAAACATTTCCATGTACTACTTGAGATAAGAAACAGGATAACGCCACACTCGATCCCTTCCCACCCAATAAAACTCAGCAAAGAATTGAATTTATACTCTGTGTAGCAGTGTTCTCATCAAAGCTACACGCAGACACGTGATCCCTGACCAAAGCAACATTTCAGTAATCACAGGAACAAGGCCTCACTCTGGAAAGAACTGCCATGGTGGCAGCTCCAAAGCAACTGAGTCTCTTGCTCCAGAACCCTGGATTGGTTCTAGATCTCTACCACTTGCCAGGTAGCATTTTCTTCTGAACGCTGAGGATTGCTTTAATTTACCATATCAACAGAATTCCTTTCCAGAACTACTTTCCTAGTGACACCGTGAATAATCTCAGCTTTCCACTAGAATGCTATGCTTCAAGATGAAAAAAAAAAAAAAAAAGCTGATTGTAATTATAAAATCCCCCCATACATCTACATGAAATACACTTTTTCCTTTATTTCTACTTGAATTTATGGAAATTTTTGGTGGTGTTTTTTCGGTGCTGACTTGACAAAGCATGGCACATTCAGTGCATTTAATGGATTTGTTTTGGGGTTTTTTTAATCCTAATTAATAACATCACCTGATAACTCTGCAACAAGGCAATATGTATTACTAACAGCCAAGTATGACTGCATTTGTATGGTTGCAAATAAAGCTATTATAACATAGGAGCCACACATACAGAGAATAATAAGCGGTAGGCCAATTGGCTTCTACTTTCTTCTAAATTGGGGCCACTTCCTCCCTACACCCCACTGCCAAACTGTTGGTTTGGCAAAGGGTGGCGAAAACAGTCACAGGATGTTTCCAGCTGCTGGTGCCTTAAAGTTGTTCAAGTGAAACAGAAAAGAAGGTGTGCTGTGCCAGTTGACCAGCACCAGTTGAGATGACAGCACAAAACTTTCTTAGGTGTCCAAGAAAATTCCCATTCCTTTCATATATTTTCTTATGCTTAAACCAAATTAAATGTTGACTGCTTGCTTTACTCTTTGGAGGATTTTAATACTATGATAGTAGCAGCAGTCAGAGGGATCAGAATCAATCTTGGATTTGACCTTGCTGCATGTATTTATCACTTCTTAATGTCTGAAAATTTCTAGTGCTCCCTCCAAGGATTACTCTCCACAATTAAGTCTATGAAGGCAATCAGGTAAATCAAAGATGATTGTTTGTAATTCACTGACTTTATCCTCCCAATCCTATTTCACAGTGTAGGAAAAAAGTAGCTTAAAGGCAAGAAGTTTCCCAGTGGTGAGAAACCTCTCCAGAAAGAAGTAAGCAGGAGTGACTGAGCAGCATCTTACTGTCAGCTTTGACACAACTGTTTCACATCCTTCAAGCAAAAGATGGTGGTGTGACTCCCACGATGTTTTCACACTTGGAATCCAAAACCAGGGGAGATAATTTTGGATTACTCAGGCCTAGGGAACTTACAGAATGGGAAAGAGCATGACTGTAGAATGTGGTAGGGTAGAAGACGACGAAAAAAGAGATCGAGAAATAGCCCTTTATTTAACAATTTCCATGCAGTATGCAGGGCCCTATACTACAGAAAAATATAATTTCCCTTCCAAAAACAGGTCTGCTGCACTCTTCCAAGATCTTCTTCCTAACATGCTGCCTTCTCGAGATCAAAGAAGTGTCCCTTGTTCCAGACAGTTTCTTCCATGGTACCTACCTCCTTGCTCTGCTAAATAACTGTAAAGTCAGGTGTCTATAGTCCACTTCCCCAAAAGCCAATAAATGATACAGCCAGCCAACAAAGACAAAGATTTTCATTTTCCCTAGTTCAAAC
>VWPU01011211.1:50000-62639 GCA_013398955.1 Callaeas wilsoni
CTTTAAGGTAACCTTGCCTAATTGAGCCCTTCTGTGGCAAGAAAAGGTTCCTTCATAGATTTGTTTCTGAATGCTCAGATACAAAAGAAAAAATATCCTTTACATGCAACATGTACCACAGCATAAAAACCATGTTTAGTTTTCCTCTACAGAAGAGATGCTTCTTTCTCTTAAAATACTATTTCATAGCAAGGTAAGATAAAAATGCTTACCAACTTTATAGTGTGTGGGCCAAAATAATCTTCCACTGTTTTACTAGCTCTAATGTGGAGCTCCCTATTTGTATACACACATCTCATATGCATAAAAGGCTAGTTCAATAACTGCATTTCTCATGACTGCACAGTAAGCTCTGCTTTAATGTATTACCATTCCACAGTATCAAAAGGGCAGGAAAATTTTCATCCTGTTCCTCATTTCCACAGTTTGAAGCATATATTAGTTATTTCCATAAGCACATGAATGATGAAAAGGTCATATCACCTACAGTGATGATGATATTGGCAGGGAACAGTGATGTTACATCATTTAATTTGCCTTCTTTTTGTAAAGATGAGTTCATGTGAACTTCCCAGTTGGGGATTCATAAAATATTCTCTGCTGGAAGGTGGAAATACGTACAGAGTACCAACTGCATCAAATGGAAATAACGCTGCTTCCAAAATTTGACTCCTACCCTTGACATCAATCACAAGGCTTAATAACTAACCAATACCAGTGCAGCATTCTACTCCCCTGCTCTGCAGATTTCCAGTACCAGTGCATTTTAGATGTAAGGAGCAGGTCCTGTGTGCATCCTGATGAAACAAATTCATACTCAGCCTGCATTAACAGCAAGATAACAATCAAAATGAACAACTGGTGTGATGATTGTGTCTACGGAGCATCCTAGAGACAGACAGGAAAGACTACAGACTGAAATTCTATAAAACCAAAGTTTACTCTGCCTTTTCTTAGCATCAAGAGTACTTTGCAGAAAGCAGACTATTTTTAATTGACATTCTAAACCCAAGGAATAATTAGGGATCAGAAATGCTTCTTTTCTGGAATGGAAGAAAGAACACAGAGGAATGGTTTCTAACCGAAGTACCTGAAGCCTAGTCAGGAATCTAAAGCAGTAACAACTCATTATTTCACCTTCAGTGGCTAGCACTTTAAAATGCCCCTTAAGAGATGTTTGATTAGAGACTTACAAGAATACATTTTCTTGATCAATTATCTTGCAACAGCCTTATGACAAGCGAGCATGTCCTCGCTCCTCAGGATCTAAGTCTACTCCATGTACAGAAAACAGGTGAAGATTGCTCACTGCTGGATTTCAGAGAATCTCTGGCTAAGTCCAACCTCTTCACTACAGTCACTGGACACCGCAAGAGTAAAGACATTACAGTAGGGTCACACTTCCTTAACTGCTTCTTGGAAAAGCCTCCCAGCTTGGGCATTCCTCCAGTTGGTAATTCCCCTCTCTAGTGCAGAATCTCTTCAAACAGTGAGGAAGGAGCCCTGTCCGTGGTGCTCAGTCACAACCGCACGCCACCAGGGAAGTTGCTGTGCTTGCACCTGGTTACAAAACACCAGGCAAGGCCAAAAGGGATAGAAAACAAACTGAAAACAAACCAGACAGAGATCCAAACCAAAGCAAACAAACAAAAAACCCCAACAAAAACCTAAAACAAAGACCTCACACTCTTGCTATCAAAGGTATATTAAGATTACAGGGCTTTCACCTGAGTCTGTGTAAAGACCCTTCATTATAGGCTGACAGCAGAAACCACTGTAATGACAAAGTATGTGTATCTATATTATATATGGATAGAGACTATACCCTGAAATATGACCTGCACTTAGCATCAAAACACTTCATCTTCTTACAGCAAGATGAACTGCAGAACATCTAAATGTGTCGGAGAGGTACAAATGCAATAAGCAGTAAGCATCACTTGAAGAGAGCAGAGATCTCTCACAGCATTTCATTCGTATCCTTAGCAGTGGGTTATTTTCATATCCGGAAAAAGTGTAATAATTTGAATAATATCCTGAGAAGTCTGAACGCTGTTCCAAAAATGCCTCTGCAGACTATCTTGTCCATCCAGACTGTACCATCATGCGGGAAAACTTCACGACTGGAAATGAGAAAATATTTGCTCTCCAAGCTTGACAGCTGTGATACAAAGGCACTTAAGTCATAGGAGAAGGCTGACTGCACACACCTCAACTGCAGTGAGCAAGGGAATAATCCTGCCAGATTGTAAGGGCTGTTCTCACCCTTATGATGGAGTACAAACTAGGAGGAAGAAATCTTTTAATTTCATCTTAGGTTCCAAAAAAGATATGCCTACATACTAGAATACAAACTAAAGCTAATCTTATATTTGTGACAAAGTTTAGCCTAACAGCATATTGCATTGTGTTAAAAATTAGACCATTAGGAAAGAAAACACATTCATTAGACACTATGAGTTGGGCAAGCATCCATGGAAAAATATAAAATGCTTTAGCCTGATTTTCCACCCAGTTAATCAGTACTGAAGCCAATGGAATCATTGTATAATTAAGCAGATTTCTGTAAAGAGCTCATAACAGTTCACACTGCTTTAATAACCCCCCCATGTGTCAGAGAAGCTGAAGAAAGGAGAAAGTTTCAGGACTGAAGGAAAATTTAAGAAACAGTATCAAGTGGTTTAGGAAATATGAAAATTGATAGCAACATGTAACATCATGGTGATGACAGTCACAAGCATTTTACAGCATCAGAGTATTGTATCTCATTCATAAGAAATGTGACCATATTTTCTCTTCAGTTTGGAAATAAAAAAAGCACATGAGCATGTGGTATGCATAAGAATTACTCTGTCATGCATCATATTACAGTCACATTCATATACCATAAAAAATACTAGTAACTTGTTTCATATAGAAGTACCATTTTTAACTACATACATTATGCATAGAATCCCGTGTTTGGCAAGAAAAGAGCTAAACAAATACTGCCTGAGACACTGGAGAAAACTGATAGTCTTGTTAAACATTTTATTGCTTTATAGATCTTTAATATGTTAATAACACACATACCCTCAAGAGTGGGAGTTTACCACTGTAAGAAAATCTTAAGTTAGGCAGCTAGATGTATAGCTGTAGTAAGCATGATTACAAAAAGGATAATAATCATTTAGTAATTGAAAGGGCAGACAGAAGTGCAAAAAAAAAAAATCAAACTGCTAATTAAGGACAACAATGACATCTAGTGGACACTCGGGAAACTGACCCACAGCCTGACGGAAAAGATCCAGCTGCCCTTCTTCCTATACTGTGCACCTCCCAAACTGCAGAGGCAGAAGGCAGAATTTGCAGCTGATAAAAGACAAAGTAATGCGGTGATTCGTTGCTTCCAAAAGAATATTTAATTAATTAAATTAAAGAAAAGTAAAACACGTCAAGACCCTTTCATTTAAGATTTAGGATAAAAGCACAGGTCAAAACATGAGAGAACATCACCAGTCATTGAAAAGATGTGGATACATACTGCTAATAGACATCTCTACTGCACTTTTTTTACTCCCACAGCATCTACAACCTTCTACTTACAACTTGCTCTTGGGACTTTGAATTGTTGAGACTGAAAACCAAAGCGAAAACAATAAAAATCCCAGAAGCAAAAATTCAAGCCACCATTTAGCACCACCCTTTTCTCATCATCCCAATCTTTCTGTTACTGTAATACCTGCCATATAAGGCTGGTAAGTTAAACCTTCCCAAAATACCAGCCAGTAACTGCTGAGCTCCAGAGAAGAGGAATTTGAAACATGAGGCTACCCTGACTCAGAATGAGCAACATACCTGCTTAAGAGTAACCTGCTTAGTTTCCAAGGTGGACTTCTACCAAGATCACAGATTATTTCAAATCTGCTTTTACTGTTTACCAAAAAGTAAGCAAAATTAAGCACTTAAAGCAACTCAAATCTTATCACAGTTCTGGCTAGAAGCATCACCGTAACAAAATACTGGATTTGATTATTTTATAAATAAAAACACTAACAAAACACTACAACTCTGTCTCATTCAAATTCTTAAGCCCATTTGCAGAAGTGAAAATTGGATTTTGCTTCATATTGTTAAAAAACTGCATCCCATCCAAAATTTTTACATCTCAGTGACTGTCCAGTATTAAAAAGAAAAAGATTAGAAACCATACTCAAAAGTAAAACTTAATTTTTGAATATATTCAATTATAATGATGTTGGTAAAAGAGCCTGATAAAAAAAACCAGAAACCAGTCTACTGAACTTACAAGACAAAAACTAAAAGCAAACATCAAAATAAACCCAGCCATTTTCCCCCTTCAAGCACAATGCCATATTTTACCTCCAAAAACCACTTTATTACATCAGATGTCCTAACAAGCGAGAACTGTCTTAAGACAGCAAACAAAGCATCATTGACCTACCCGGATTTCCTGGAGATTATGAAAATTATTTCCTACTCTGACAGAGATTTTGCTTGGAGTGTAACTTTCATCAGATTTGTAGTCTGCATAAATACACAAGGTCTTCACTGTTGTTTTTCTTCTGCAAGAAGCAACACAAGCTATGTAAGCACCATAAAGAAAAATATTCAGGATGAGTTTGTTGCTAGCTTGCAATAAATAACTATTTAAATGTTCTGAAAAGGAATATAAGTGTGCCTAGTGATTCATAAGAAACTTGCTGTTAAAGAACTAGGTGATTTTCCACATTACATTATGCACACAGTTGATTTTCACCATTCTCCTCTGCCTGCCTTCAATAATGTCAGTACACCGAGAAACAGATGTCAAATAAGCACTTGTACGTAATGAAGCTTAAGTTTAGCTTTTCAAATATGGGCTTTCTTATTAGACCAAGGCTTTCTCCAGAAATTAAACAAAAAAAGGTGACAAACATCTCATCTCAAGTTTAGTTAAAGTACTGAAAGCATCCTACAAAGGACAGAATGAAAAAAGGTTTCTCCAACTCAGCTGTCAGGTTACACAGGACTACTGTAAAAGCAGTCATCTACCCTCCAAATGACACTCAAAGACACAAAATCAGGACATAAGTCACCTTACATGAGTAAATGTGATGCTGTCACAACTGACATACCATTAAACATTCCTTTTTGTTGCTTATTTAGGCATTTAATGATCATAACATTTGAAAATCTCATTTTCATAAATGCTATCCGTCTTTTTACCAGTTGGGTAACAGAACTAACCCAGGAGTTCTTGCACTTCCAGAGTTCCTACCTTGTTGAACAGTAATCAATAGAAAGTTCCACAAAGCACCCAAAGCCACAGGGAGTATATTTTAATACCTAAATTGGATGTTCACCAAATGAGGCTGTGATCCATCTGACTGCCAGTAAGTTTCTAGATTATCATCTCGTAACTGATCCACTCCAAACCCTAAGAAAAAGAAAATGTGATAATCTTGAAAATCCCATTTCTGTGATGCAAATGCAGCTTTTCTTCAACTGTTACAAATAAATGTATCCCAAGTTATAACATATTAGGAAATATTTCTAGATATCCAAGTTGCACCTGTGCTTTTCTGACACAAAACTGAAATAGGGGAATCTGCAAAAGCTCAATACTGTTGGTCTGTGGGGTGAAAATCCATGTCAACATGTCCTGGAATTTCAAGTGGTTAAGCAGTAATTCATATTGGTTGCCAGAGCAATAATTAACAGTTAGACTTTTTCACTTATTCTGTAACTTAACTGCTGAACTAAAGAAAAATCATTAGCAGAGATCATTCATTAAAAATTTTAGGCAAATGTAACATTTTCTTTTCAAGTCATGTCCTGAAACATTTTTGTTTTTTCAAGTACTAGCTAGAACAAGCAATAGATGCCAAAACCAGTATTCCTAAAGATTAATGCCATCACATTTGAAGAAGCAACTCCAACTTGATATTTTCTATTCCCTCATTATCTGTCCTTTTACTAATCACATCCTTTTATTGATTGCCCACACTAGCTGCAGTTCTAATGTAGCAGCTGAAGTTTAATCTGCAATAAAAAATTTCCTTCAACCTGTTTAAGCAACAAAACCACAAGACATTTTGCTCCAATATTCCAAGATTTCAGACCAAAGTCATTCAGCCTGAGCACAATATTGTGACACAAAGGGATCATTGACCCTAGGCTGCAGCAAGACAACAGATCAAATCCCAACAGATATTTCTGAAATAGCAACTCAACCACCACAAAAGGGAAAGAATACAGATTTTCATATATTTTGAACAGGTATCACTAACTGCACCTCAGGACCACAGGTTCATTTTACTTGCAGCATTTTAGGGCCACCCTGTAATGGCTGAGCCCACATAAAGTTCAGGCACAACATTTAGGTCACTCAGCTGCGTGGTCACCCTTAGTTAAAAATGGAAGACACCCAGACAAAATGGCAAAGCACAGAAACAATTTCACAGTGCTGGGTGTAACTCTGCTCACATGGTTTAGTTTATTCACCGTGTAAGCAAAAACAAAAAACTTTAATATAAAATAGGTAAGAGTTCTGTTTAGTTCATATGAGATAGTTCCTCATAGCAGGATTTCTGATATAGTTAAAACTTTCTTACTGTATCACATATAGAAAAGGCCAAAATTATTTGTAGTGACTACAGCCTACACTACAGCAGTTTTACTGCTCTGGATGTCTTCCTCCCAAAACATAAATGTGCATTCAACTTTTTACATCATTGTTGTGATTTTACCTGGCTTACAAGATGAAAGAGACCAAACTGCTTGTGAGCCTATTTCTCTAACAGTACCAGTCCTCTCTAACTGCTTTGGATCAGCACCAGGTGGGGTCTTGTTAGGGGTAGTCATTTCTAGTGAGAGAAAACAAGCGAGTTAGTTGACATATTTTTAGCTTGATGGGAAAATTAAAGGATTTTGTTTGTTCATATAGTCAGTTCAATTCTTTGCCCTCACACCTTTATAATAGCCTACAGAATATGTGGTTTATACATATACGCACGTATATTTTTGCATGTCTGTAGAAACCTTTTATTTATATATATAAAGTAGTAAGTATATACAATATATATGTGTAATATATCTAAGAGGTTCAACATATATGCAAATTTTGCATCCTCAAGAATTTCCTACATACTTGGAACATTCATAAGACATATTTTACTTGTATCGTTCTAATTTATGCCTACAGAGTTAGTCAGGGTTTCAGAATTTGGTTTTTACAGTTCTGTTCTTTAAGAAATTAAAGTTTAAAATGTTGATTTAAAGGCTAGCAATCCAACTTTATTCTTCCCACAGATACACTTAAAAGTTCTCAATCTACAAATTCAGAAACTAGAGCAAGAGATACTTCTTCCTAAAATAGGAAATAGGCGTTTAAACAAATTGTATAATTTGTAGCAATTGGTTATAGCCGCATTTATTCACGGACCATTTCCTTAACTTTACAACTTCATCTGGAATGATTAACTTGTGACTTGCATTGTTCAAGTAATCACACTCAGTCTCAACACCAAGACTATCACCACACATGCAACGACTTAATTAAGTTGGGTTTTGTATACTACAGAGCACATTACTATTTCCTAGGAAGTAGCTTAAAATATTTAAAAAAAAAAAAAAATCCAAAGAAACGTAAGTTCCATGAAAAGAACTACGTTAAAGCTTAAAATTAAACATAGAGCACTAAAGAGTCAGGGAATTAGAGCTGACCTCTCATCCTTTGTTTACATGCATGACATCACGTCATGCTCTGCTAATCTCAGAAAGTCTTCCAGTGCCTCTCCCACAGAGCAAAGAAGGTCCTGAGGCTGGTACCCACTGGACCCAGGCCTTCCTCACTACACAACATTTTCTGGGTACCAGTGACTCTGCAGCTAAAAATTCTTTGTGGGACACAGGAAATCTGAATTCTGTAGTGCACCAAACACTTTCTACTGGCCCTTGCATATTTTTTTTAAATTTTGCAAACATAAGATTTGATATGGATATTTTACCTGCTTTCTGATATACGAGACTGCAGTCTTAACTACCATAAACAAAATCTGAAGAAATAATTGCACATGTAGTAAAATCCAAATACTGAAAACAGCGAGTGTCAGAAAACAAAAGGCTACAGACAAAACCCCTGTTCAAACATCGTCCTCTCAGAAGAGAACTTGGACACTAGGCAGCTAATCCTGCAGATATCACATATATATTCACAGGTATAGTAATCCTAATGCCATCTAAATAAAAAAAAAACCTTGGAAAAAATTACAAAACATTTAGTTCACAGCTACTTGAAAAACAAAACATTTTTCACAGAATCACAGAATAGCTTGGAGTGGTAGAAGGGACCTTCAAATATCATCTAATTCAACCCTCATGCTGCACCAAAATTCAAAGTATGTTTCTGAAGCACTTGGGAGACTATTTTCCTGGACTTGTGAATTTTAAAGCTCAAATGACCTACTAATCCCAACTCTGTGAAATTTTCTTTTTTACTTTTGCGACAATGAACTAAGAGAGGTTGAGTTGCATTCATTTTAATTCTCAGATTTACATAGACACCAAAAATCCTGTTCTTCCGACCTCTGAAAATATACATAGAAAATTCAATCTCATGAAGTAAAGCTAAATTGTTCACTTGTAATTCAAGTTATCGCATGGCAAAAATATCATAGAAAACATCTTTTGAATATTATCACCAGCAAGTATTGACACTCTTTTGACTTCAAGAGAAAATGAATGAAAAACTCCAAATCCCACCCTTAAGACGCAAGGAGTATGCAAATATCCCATCAAAACCCAAGAAAATAAGGTAAATCACAGAAGTTCCACTGTTCACTCGGATTACATCACAAAGTTGATTACACATGGTTTTAGAAAAAATTACTGGAATTTTTAAAGTATGCAGAATCCCTTAAGACAACAATGCTGAGATTTCTTATAAGCTTCAGCACACACAGCAAAGTTCTAAATAACTTAATAATGCAAGACTTGTATTGCACTGGTTCTCAAAAGTTTGAGGCATTACGTATTGGGGGTCTGAAAAATACAGCAAGAAACATCATTCAAGTTTCCTTGAGCTTGTTTCTTCCTATCTAACAGGCAAAGCTACTCAAACCCCAAAATTTCAACTCCAAACCACTGCTGGCAAATAAATCAGCCACATATTGTGTACCAGTGATGAGAAAGACTGAAAATTTTCAATGGTTGAACTAAATGAATCAGATTCTCATGACAGAACTCTTGCTCAAGAACAATACATTCTGGATAGCTTTGCTGAAGCTCCATAGTACTCTCAGAACTTTAAAACCTGAAAGCTGATAGAAGTACTAAGGAAAAATAAAGCAGCAATAGGCCAGCTCACTCAAGTAACACTTCGGGACATTTTACTAGCAGAAGTAAAAGTACCTCATTTTAAACGAGACACAAATACTTAGCTCTAAAAGGAATTTAAGTCACCTAATAAAATTTTTCTTTGCTTTTTCAGGCCTTGCAAAAACAATTTTTCTAGAAGCCCTTCTCCTTGACATGTGCTGAAAAATGGAAAGACACACTGCATCTTTAGAAGCACTTGCTGGAAACATCTCTGATTTTCAAATTTAGTTATTCCAAAAGATCATTGACAGGCTGCTGTTTCCTTATTAACAGCATGAATATACGAATGTCTTAATGACACGATCAAGGCCACACTTTCATTTTGCCATTTTTCACTCTGTGGTTTGCACATCCTTTGACCAAGACAAAGCAGCAGCTTTTTTCCCCCCTCCTTGAACTCTTTATCCCTCATCTTCCTCAGAAAAGTTCTCTCTTTTCCAGAAAACATCCCAGCCCTGTGAAGTAACAGCCATTCAAGCTGTTTAAGCAAGCACAGTTTACGAACAGAGTGAAATGGACTGAAATGGTTGGACAGTGGGCCTTTCCCAGCCAAACCAGCCACGCTGTTCTCAGTGTACCAGCACCTTTAAAAGGTGCCCACCTGCAAACAAACCCTTCTGTAAGCACACAACACACCCAAGAGGAGACACTGAAGGATACATCATGGGCCTTTCCTACTAAAGCTCCATAAAAATCCAGGCTCAAGGAAACTTGCAGATTCCAAAGCAGTTTTCCCCTATTAAAACTTGTAATTCCACCACGTTGTATGCACAGAATTGTTTAAACACACACCTGTAAGGCCCTTGGAGAGACCAGACTGTCCCCAACAGATGTCTGTCCAGACATTTACTTCTCCAGCAAGAGGTTTGTGGACAGCCACCTTCAGGTTTCATCAACCTAAAAGCTAAATGTTTTCCTTTAGCATCCAAATCAAGTATCACCTTCTGAAAACAAGCATCTCTTGCTCTACAGAGAACTCAAAGACTTGTTAATCACTGGCCTTTACGTAGCAACCTTTCTATTGGTGTGAGGGCACTCAACAAATTTGCTCTTAGTTTCTTCCTTTCTAAAGTGTCTAGGCCTTTCAAGCTCCCCTCACAAAATTTTACAAACCTAATATTCTTGCAGAGCTTAGGTATCCAGTACTATTGCTTAAAAAAATAACCAGACCATTTTAGCTAAGGCCCTTTTTCAGCAGAGTAATCACTCCCCTCGTCTTTATTTTTACTCACACTTGTAAACGTGACAAAGCAACACCTGGCTAGTTGAAAGAAAATAATTCTCAATTAATATTTGTTTTACTATGCACTACAGTGCTCAAATGCAGTATAAATGCCCAGTATTTTTTGGGATACTGTTTGCTGTTCACTGACACCCTTTCCACTGATCAGGCCTTTGATTTTTTTTTTTCCCTGTGTTCTCTTCCTCCCTCAGTTCCTGTTAACTGAGCTTAGTTACACAGATTTTCAACCTGCTACCAATCTTCTCAAGATGGTTTTTAATTCCAACCCTTAGCTGTACAGTGCTTGCAATCCTTTCAATTCTGTGTTCCACATTACAGGAAACAGTGAAAATACACTCCAAATTGAACTCTCCAGGAGCATGTTTCATGACACCCTGAGTTTAAAAGTGAGTTATTTAAAAATAAGCTTCAAAAGCTCTTAAAAAAAACTTGAAAAATAATTATTTTTAGAGCACACTTCAGCAGCTTGAACAATGGCAGAAACCCTGTAAAACTGAAGACAGACTCCTCATATTCCTTCCTTATTAAGCACATTGGCTACTGTAAAAAAACAAGTTTGATTCACACTACTCTTAACAGGCCACACTAGAACATTCCCCCTGTGCACACTGATTTTAATTGTCTTCTACCTACTGACAAATTCCCTTCCTAAACCACCTCCTCAGAATCCTTCAGGGGATCAGAGCTCATCTGGCTTTTCTCTCCTTTTTTTTTTAAGAAGTATTACTCTGATTGCATTCCGATCATATAATTTTATTCAGTTTTAGCAAATATCTGACTACAGCCTTTCCAGGAAAACTGAACAAAGGCTGCACTGACTACTTCAGCATTTTTGCAATACCCATAAGGCTGTTTTTCCTGTTCTTGACAGAAGGGAATTTCATACCTAAGATTCCTTGATTTTCTTAACTGCACTACTCATTTTACCTCACAAGCTCTTGTCCCTGCTCTCATATTCTTTGGCTGGACCACTGCTCATCCAAGGCCTCTAAAGATTTCAAGATATATCCAAAAACCAGCCTCTCACTATGCTTCCTATTTTTAATCAGATGGAAGATTAAACATTAAGCATTCAAATTACTAATGCTTAACTAATACTTAATAACAATAGTAACTGTTCAGCAGCACCCTATTTCAACTAGCTCACCTATACATTTGATCCCTCATATTATTCTCTCAATACAACTTCAATAAACTTATTATTTTACCCTGCCTCCAGTGCATTGCTTTCAGCCTATTAGTGAAAATTACTAGTCTTTCATTGTCACAAATATATTTCAGTAAAAATAATGATAAATAAGAGAATTAAATTAGCAATTTTATACATATATTCCTAATCAATCTTTAAAAATCCTTCTTTTAAAACATGTTTTTGTGAAAGTCCAGACTTCCAAAGTTACCTGGTAAGGTCACAAGCCGTTCCTTAGAGGAGGTGAGCACATCTTTACAAGGAGTGTAAAGTATAAATATTAGATGGAAGCTGTCGTGAAAACCCAGAGCAAGCAGAGGATGAAGCCGCTTTGAAAAACCAACTGGTAGCCACCCCCCCACGACTTGTTTGTAGGACTTTCAATTAATATGAATTATAGTAATCATAATTATAACAATCATAAACAAATATGATGAAAATTAACCAGGTTTGCAACACTACATTGCGGTCGCGTCCCCCAGGCCTACAAACCGCTTAAGTAAGGGAAATAAAGCAGCAGCACCTACTCACAGCACACACGGGCCCCGCCGGATCCCCAGCCCGGGCTCCGGGCTCCGCTCTCCGGCCGCACGGGCGATGCGAGACCCCCGCACGCACAGCGGGAGGGACCCCGCCGGGCAGCCCCCGGACCCGGCGCGAACACGCCGCCTCAGCCAGCCGAGCTCCTGCCCAGAGTGGAGCTTCTGCTTCTCCTCCTTCTCCTCCTCCTCCTCCCCTCATGGCCCCGGTAGAGCCGCAGCCCGCACCTTTCCCACCTGATCCCGCCGGGAACCGCCGCAGCACAGGGCGGAGGAGGCGCAGTACGCGCGCGCCGCCCCGCCCCGCC
>VWPU01011213.1:0-110775 GCA_013398955.1 Callaeas wilsoni
GGGCGGGCGGCCGCCGGCAGCCTGCCCGCCCCTGGCCTTGGCAGCCGCTCGGTGGGCGCTCAGCTGTCCCGGCGGGCTGCCCCGGCCGCCCGGAGCCGCCGGGCGCGCTCGGTTTCCCCGTTCATCTGCGGCGCCCGGCTGTCCCCGCGGCCTCGCGCCCGGCTGGCCTTTGTCAGCGTTTGTGGCATCGCAACAACAGGCAGCAGAAACAAAAAGCGGAGGGGATTGTGCACTGGGCCGTGTTGGGCCGTGTCTGTGGCCCTTCTGCAGCTGTAGGGGAGACAGGGAAAGAAGGGGGGAGGAGAGGTGAGTCGCCACTAGCCACCGTGGTTCCCGTGTCCGGCCCCACTGGCCCGTCACACTCCAGCGGGATTTACTTGACGCGTGCTGCTTAAACTGCCTAATTTTTGCAGCAATAAAATACTGCATCTGCCATTACAAGTATTTTCATGCCTTCTTTGAGTTGTAGCTTCAGTCCATACAAATTATTTCCTTTGTTTTATTTGAGAACATGTTTTAAACCTAAGAGTGATCTCTATAAAGTGACTAAATTATTATAATGACTGCTAAAAGTACCTGATAATATTGATATGCAGAGTGATCTCATGAGCTGCCAGGAGTTCATTCTTGCTGCATTCAATAACCACAGTCACCTGTCAGTCTCAGAGAGAAGTGATAATACTAATCAATCATCCAGGCCTGTTAAATTAAAAAGAAAGTTGCTAGTTTTAACTTCCTTTAATTTTCACCACTACATTAAATTAAGGAGAAGGTTAAGCTTTGAAAAGCTCACAAGAAAGTGATATACAAACAACTATGCAAAATTTGGGTAGGAAATCACCTATTACAATGCTCTGATTCATACTGCATTGTTCTTGTCGGAAACTTCTGCAGAAAAGCTTTGCATCCGTGCGTAGCTCATATTGATGTTTTTCTTCTCCCATACTAGTGATCTTAGTGATACTGATCTCACACAAATGTTTTGGACTAGGCCTAAAAAGCCTGCAAATACGAGGTTACAATAGGTTCAAAGGCAGGCAAAGAAACAGTGTGGTGACTCAAGACATACTTATGAGCTGTATTTCTACCCTACTTCCCCTCACCCCTCCTGCCTTCCTCCATCACTCTTTGGTCCATGAGTGAGAAGAATGAAAAACCAATTGACAGAGTTGAGGTTCAGCCCCACCCTTCAGGATGCTTCTGTCCAGCAACTGTTAGTTTTTGGCCTATTGATACGGGGACCTGAGTGCAGGCCAAAGGCTTTCATCAGGTTTCTGGTAGCTGCTTGGGTTAGGCGCAGAAATTTGAATTTGGTGCTCCTGAAAAGCAAGGTAGAAGCCACCAACACAGACTTCCAAACTAGCCCCTTCGTTGCAGAAGTCAGACCATACTGCTTTGTACCAGCTACTTCCTTCCTCTCCCCTCGCTAGAGGCATGGATCAGGTGCATGTGCACAACCCGGGACCTGCTTTTGAACAGCTCTGCCCACTTCCCAACCACTCCTGTTTCACTCAACCCAACCAGCTGGAGCAGCGAGTCCATAGCTTTATTGCTCACTTCAAGCTTTGTTAAAAGCTACGGAGTGGTTCTTCTTGAAAGATCTCCCAAATCACAGTCTGCCACTGGAGAGTGGGTTTGCAGTATCAGCCCCATTTATAAAAAGCAAATAGCACTTTCTTGCTCATGTCCATATACTTTTTGAAATCTTTTATTGTATTAATTGGTAAACATTGAGAAAGCACCATGGAAAACCAAGAGTTTACCTTTGTAATCTCTGAGGATTTGAAATAAAATGGTGATGCAATTGCTCCTGAAAGAACAATATTTTTCATAAAAAGCCTATTTAAAAGCAATAAAAGGTCAAATCCACATATGACTGAGGATGTTTGGTTATTAAAACCCCCTTAAATCATGCTGTTTTCAATAACTCTGGTAGTTATTTTGGAAATTTTTTGTGTATGACTTATCAAGTGAGGTTGAGAACAAAGCCAGAGCAGCATCAAGTTATTATCCCTGGCAAATGTACAGAATAAAAGGAGGTATGTACAATGTTCAATAAGGGGGATTTTTCCAGTATCCCTGTTCAGGAACACCAGGCTAAGCTTTCTGCCAGTATGGCTGGACAGAACACTTTGAAGTACAAAAGTAAGAGTAGAGAAAAATGACCATAAACAGGGTGCAAAACTTCTCCAATCTTACATGATATTCTCTAATAACCTTTGGAAAGATTTTTTT
This sequence comes from Callaeas wilsoni, assembly GCA_013398955.1. Classification (NCBI taxonomy): domain Eukaryota; kingdom Metazoa; phylum Chordata; class Aves; order Passeriformes; family Callaeidae; genus Callaeas; species Callaeas wilsoni. Next base: position 2,236 of record VWPU01011213.1, read on the forward strand.
TTTTAAAATCTCTGTGTTGGTAACAGCCAAGAAATTGTATTATGTGACATGAAATGCATATGTATGTGTGTGTGTTTCCACACTTTGGCCCAGGTGTAGTTCTTTATGTGCTAAACTGCTGCTTGAAGGTAACATCAGCTGTTGAAGAAATATAATATATCTCTATTATCTAACCATTACATCTTTTGCTGCCATGTTTTTAACAAGTGAAAGAGTAAAATTGTTTGTTATTATGAATTCTTTGTATTAGAAGAATCTCTCAGAATGTATTGTGGTACAGAGTGCACAACTATTGAACAAATAGTCTCCCAAAAAGCTTGTAATAAAAAGTAGAGGCCCAGGGATGAACGATGGATGCAGACATATAGATGGGGCATCCCAAGAAACAAGCAAAGCTGTGGTAGGCTCAGTAGTTTTATTACTGTTTTAATACACACTGTTGGAAAAGAACTTCTAGGAACCGTTTTGGAGAAGGATTGTGAAAATACATCTTGCATGTTCACTGCAATTCCTCTGAGGTGTGAAGTGCAGCATAAGGGGAAACAGCTCACAAACAGATCTTTGGAGAGCAAAGATCTTGGCAAAAAAGTTTTCGTATCTGTCCTTGACAAAAAATGTTACATTTAGACTCTAACTAATGTGTAATTTTATTGAAAAATGTGGTGTCCATTTAATTCTATATTTGTTTTATAAGGATGTTCTTGTTTAAGCTTTGAGCATTATTTTGATTATTGTAGCATTTTATATACAGATACAAACTATCTTTCTCAACCAGGGCAGGCATGTTAGTTATGTATCTTTTGGCAAAAGCTTTCACAATTTTACTTTGCATTTGAGAAAGCGCCTCTGTCTTTGCAACAAGACCATAGACAATGGCCAGTTGGGCCTCATCGATTCTATTTTGCTTGTCAGGATGAGTTCAGCTCTCAGGGTATCCTTTTCCTGTTTTCTCTCTCTTTTCCCTTTAAAAAATATTTGTAGTTCAATCTAAAAGTACCATACAATGATTATAATTCAAATAACACTTCACGTTTTCATAGAGATAAATTACAAGGAGCCCTATTAATTTCTCTTGTAATTTCGTTGGAATTTTAACAGATGTGTACTTCAAATATGTTATTTTCTTTTTAAGATCAGTATTGAAGAGCTTAATTATTTCAGAGGAGCTGTGAAAAGAGTCTTTTATTTTACCCTCATATCTCTATGACATACCTGGGGAATTTTTGTTACTACCATTTCAGATAGGCAGTATAGTGGGATAAGGAAAGGTCAGATGGGCTCTCAGCATTTGTTTGCATTAGGAGTGAGTGTAAAAACAGTGGCTGCAGCTGTCCCCTGGCCATACAGCATGGGTGGAAGGGAGAGGCAGCTGCACAGGTGAGATTTCAAGAAGTGAACCAGGCAGTTAGTGGACGAGTTGTAACTTCTCTTCCCAATTTTCCTTCTGATAAATTTATACCTGGATGTAAATCCATTTGAAAGAAGCAGCTGAGAAAGTTGTGTGGCATTCAGGGATATGTGAGATGTGTTAAAATGAAACCAACCCTGAAGGGCCTTGCAGATTACAGATATTGATTAGAAGCTACATTTTCTTATTTACACAGTGGGCAGTTTAAATATTCAGATTTGACACATGTAGAGAGGTTTAAACTGCAAACACTAACACGTTGCCTTGGTAAAGCCGTATCTGTACAAGCGGAAAAAAAAAATCAAATAAATTGCATGTTTGAGGAGGTTCCATAGGAAAACCTGATGGAAGACTTGGAAAAAGTATGTACATCATATGTATGCTACTTTGTCAGCAATGAAGCAGTGACCTTTGACTTGCTCCATTAAAAAGGATAATGAGATCCTGTCTCTGTGTATGGAAACTCCCTTGTGCTCCGTTGCTTTTCTTGTCATTTTCTGTTCTGTGTAAAATTCACTGTTTTCAGTGGCCAATCAATGCAAATAAATGTAAGCCATGGCTAAACATTTACATTTAATTTGCTGAATTATATCCATTGCTGCTAAATTTAACCAAATGCTTCTATGAAGATTGGTTTTTTTGACAGTTGGAGTAGAGGTGACATGATAAGTATGTTCAGGCCAAAAACTGGTTTTGGAAATTATTTTAGGAGTTTCTGGATCTCTTTTAGCCAAGCTAAGTTAGTGGTAATAGAGATGTTTATAGTAGCTTTCAGCATAGTCTCTAATAGTTCTAATATGAAAAAGGAAGAAAGAAAGTACTCCCATGAGGTCTCCTGAGTTGCTGTTTTGATGACTTAATAGTACTCGAATAGTCTCCACTGAGGGGTGAGAGAGTTTGCTATTTAATACCAACAGTGGGAATATGGTTCCTTGTGAGCAGATGGAGAGCACAGGGAAGAGCAAAGGGGCTGGGCTCAGACATTTTTAGATACTTCTGTTTTCTTTTTTCCCATCAATAGAAGTTTGAAAATGTTTTTAGTGTGTTTTTGTAATTCATTCTTGTGAGCTTTCAATTTTTAAAAAATTTTGCTTCTACCAGCAGTTTAGAGGATGTATCATCAGAGCCGTTATTAATACGTCAGCATATGTTACAGGGTAAAACTCACAATGATTCACTGAGACTCGGATTTGAATGCTGAAATAAGTGTTGGTCTAGTGAAAAGATCCCAGGTTGGGATTTGGAGGCTGACTGTATGTATGATATGTACTAAATCATAGAGTCATAGAGTCATTAAGGTTGGAAAAGACCTCCAAGATTGAGTCTGGCCTTTGACTGAATACCACCATGTCAACTACGCTATAGCACTAAATGCCACATCCTGTCATTTCTTGAACCCTTCCTGGGATGATAATTCCACCACCTCCACGGGCAGCCTGTTCCAATGCTGGACCACATTTTCAGGGAAAAAATTCTTCCTGATGTCCAATGTGAACCTCCCTTGGTGCAGCTTGAGACCGTTTCCTCTTGTCCTGTCTCTGGCTGCCTGGAAGAAGAGGCTGACTCTCACCTGGCTACAGCCTCCTTTCTGATGGTTGCAGAGTGATAAGGTTAAACCACCCAAATCCCTCAGCTGCTCCTCATAGGACTTACTCTCAAGATCCCTCACCAGCTTTGTTGTCCTTCTTTGGACATCTTTCAGCACCTCAATGTCCTTCTTGCAGTGAAGGACCCAGAACTGGACACAGAACTTGAGGTGTGGCCTCACCAGTGCTGAGTACAGGAGTACAATCACTTCCCTAGTCCTGCTGGCCACTTCAATGTTTACAGCAGTACAAGGGCTGATATAATCAATGTTTCCTGTGTGTTTAAGCATTTTAAAGATTATAAAACACCCTAATGGGGTGCCTGCTCTGTGGGCCAGCTGCACTTTGTAAAAGGTTGAGAAAAGGATGCAGGGTATGGAGAGCTACTCAGCCCTGAGTGGCAACTCCTGAGCCTGCTCATGCCCCAGCCCTGCCAGAGCTGGGGAGCAGAACCATCTGCTTTAGCCTTGCAGCATGGTGGTCCAGCAGCTGCTACTGTTCAGCTGGCTGGTGGTAGCTTTTTAAAATGTGTAACCCCAGTGTTTATGGCTGTTTCCTTATATAAGCAGAGGAAAGAAAGGCACTAAACTTCAGTGCAGCATGAAACTGGAACATTCATCAGAGCTTCAGAGCTTGGTCTCTGCCCACTGAAATGAAAAAGGATATCAGGGAGGAAATATGGAAACAGCTTGGGTGCTAGTGGGATCTGCAGGAAGGACCAGGTGATTTCTCTATAAGCATCCAAGTTAAACCGGATTCTTATGATAAATCATTATAAAAGCAGTAACTCTTCTTGGATGGTTTTTGTTGCAAATATTCTGTTATTAGTTGTCAGTGATGGAGGGTCGTTTACCTTGGATCACACCATATTTTTTTGGAGATTGTTGAATGTTCTGTTTTAATTAGGACTCTGTTAATGGTTGTTTTATTCTTTCTTCTGTTGATGATGTGTTGCTTTGCAGGAAGCTATGGCTGGTGGGAAGCAGGTGATGACTGAGGGTGTAAAGCACTGTGTTGTCATTGATTGATGACTTTTATAAAGATTAAAATCAATCTCTTCAACTCTTAAATAGTTATCACAAGCTTAGGTGCTTTGGATATTAAAAAAACCCCAAAACCTGATAATTTTTTTTTCTGAAGATGCAGATTTCTATCTATTCAGCAACTGGATCGAATACTTATACTTCTCAGATCTGTTTGTAAAAGCCATGCATCTGGAAAAATGTGACAGTCACTAGATTTAGACTAGAATTGTTTAGTTTGCATTTCTAAACTACTTTTCGGGGGTTTGCTGCCACTAAGTTTTCCAAATGTTTTCTGCAACTCGCTATTTAACAACTCTCTATGTTAAAATCTCTCTGATCTTTTCACCAGTTTCTGCTCTTTTCATGCTTTGTGTATGGAAGAGGAATACTGAACATGTTATGCTTGAGTTATGTCATTCTTTTCTGTAGTTCCTGTACAAAAATACCTAGGATCTGATAAATTACTTTTGCTAAGAATGCATTTTTGATCTGTTTGCAGTATGTTAATGACCCAGAAGATCTGAGGTGTTTAGTACATTCTCATCCATAAAGTAATTCAACCTTAGACAACAAAACTTTTTAATTCTTATTCCTAAAATATAGGAAAAATATTTTCCATTCTTATTCATCATATAGTTTTCAAATGGCTTATTGGAAAGCCAGAAATATGTGTAAGTCAGCTGCACACAGGATGATGAGTTTTTCTTTTCCAAGACATTGGCCATTCCTACTCTTGGGGCTTGTAAGGATCTGACTTTTTACTTGCCCAAAGAGTGCTTCACAAACACTATTGTTTGGGTTTTTTTCCCTTAAACTAAACTTTATTATCTTTATATAGTCTGATAGCTTGTTTGAATCTTGACTTCTTTAGACAAGTAAAGTAATTTCTGAGGTAAAACCCTTCCTTTATGAAAAAGGATGCTCCTCTGAGAAACGTAGAATTTACAGAATACTTTTTCAAAGGGCATACAATTAAAAAAATTCCTACTTTGAAAACTCTACTGAGAAGAGATGACAATGGAAGACAAATGCCCTTGTGAGCAACTGATATTTTTTCTAATTATTTTGAGTCAAAGAAGTGTACCATTCTTGGAGGTGCACTTGGATTACATTCCTTCTCTGTGTAAGACTTCTCTAGTATGACTTGGCCTGCCCCTGTGGTGTCAGTGCAATAGGTCCATGTATTACAACACATGTGTATACAATATATATGCACATTATATGTATGAATGTATGTCTATTACAGTGTTATTCAAAGAAAGGAGATTGGAGCAGATAGAATGCAAAGTTACTTTCTAGAGAGGAGGTACATTATCAATAGTCAAAGTCTAGCAAATTGTGATTAACCTTCAGTTAGCTACTTCTGGGGTTTTTCTCTCCAGGCCACTCCCTCCCAAGGCTATGTGCTCCTCCTCTTTCTGTCTGTCTTTTTATTAAATCCAGGGGAATAGGGAAACTCTTGTCTAAAGAGTTAGCAGAAGCCTGTGAGTTCGACATGTGCTGAAAACAAGTGTGTGTGTGTATATATATGTAGAAGTATATGCGATGCTTGCATCTTAAAATTTCCTTCAGTGTTTGTGCTTCTGCTAGCAGTGGTAGGAGACATAGCAGAGAATAGGGACTAGGTTAAGGATTGGTTTGTTCTCAAAAGCTTTTGACCAGAGGTAGATGATCCTTGAATAAAATGCTAGCTACTACTCTGTCTTAGTAGTAAAGAACATTGAACTATGCAGATGGATTAATAAGAACAGAAATAAGAGTTTTTAAGAGACCTACTGTAGACAGGTCTGGGAGAAGAGAACATTGTTAGCCCTAGACTAGCAGATCTTTTACACATTCCATGCTTGGGAGACTAGTTCATTCTACTTTGAAAATCCAGCATGCTTTTTTTTTTTCTTACTCCGTTTCTCTTTCTCTTTTCCCATAAAAGTCCCTCTCTTTTTGTATTCATGCCTTTCAGATCATAGATTGCTGTATCTCTTTAATTGTCGTACAGCCAATGTCTTAAAAATTCAGTTCTATTTTAGTCACTCACTATGTATCAATCTTTCCAACTCTGTTATCATTTTTGCTCTTTTCTGGACACTCTGGACTCCGTCCATTTTGTCACTTGGTCCTTTTGATAGTTAGACAGCTATAACTGCATGTAAAATTCCTGGCAGGCACAGAGGGAATAAAGTAATCTACAGATAGATTTTAACCTCTCTTTTTTTTTGTCTTGGTGTGTTTGTGAAAACAGCTCAAAACTGGTTTATTTGTACTGCAAGCAATGCATTTATTTTATTAGCATGTGCTCTCTCATTCATTATAGCTTTAAGATTAATCAGTGCTTCTGTTTATACCAGCTGAAGGTCTCCTCCTTTTATTTTCTGTAGTCTGCTTCAATTTATAGCTGTTTTTCTTATTTTGTGTGTGCGCCTGTGTGTTCTTGTTCGTTCATTGATTCTATTTATAATTTTTCTATGACTCTTTCTATGACTCTTTCTATGACTCTCTTCTTTTTCTCTTTGAGAAAGAATTTCACATAAGGACCTCTATCCTTCAGATAGAAACCTGTAGATAATACAGCTGAAATAAGTCAGAGCTCCACCCTTTCCAGTGGAACCTTTGGGAATAAGGGCAAAAATCAGAGACTTGAATGTCAAAGTATTTAAAGACTGTATCCTGGCTATATATGGTAAAACAACCCAGGCAATACTCTGAATTCTAGGCCACTCCTGAGACTTAGCCCAGTCTTGCCCTTTGAGGTAGTGTTCCCTCGACATGAGCTCAGGTTCCTAGCAAATCCTGCTTGTACTGGGCCAAGAAATGCTCTGAGAATGTTCCTGGGGCCCTTCTAAAGAAGGACCCAGGAAGCATGGACAACAAAGGTCCTAGCAAAGCACAAGGCTGTACTACTTTGAAAGCAAACCAGTGGGAGATCCCAAGTCAGAATTACAATTTATTAGGAAAAGTAAGATAAAGGCAATAATATAGAAACACTGGCTTAAACTGAGAGAGTCAGGATACAACCTGACACCCTGTCGGGCAGGGTGGTGGTAGCAGTCCGATTGAATGGTGGCTGCAGTCCTCTTGGAGTGACAGATGTGGTTCTGTTGAAGCGGTGATCCTGTAGAAGGGTCAGATCTTCCTCTGAAGGTCCAGTGGTGGTTATGTNGGAATTCAGTAGGCAAGCTTGCTTGTGGTGTTCCAAACCTCATATTATATCCAGGTAGGAGTGCTTGGTTCCTCCCCCTGGGCAGAGCATCTCACAATGGGATGATGTAATTTTATGAGTCATGCAGTGAGGCTTGATGCCCATTAACAGAAGATATCCCCCCAGAGGGAGTTATGAGGGATGGGTCATGGAAGAGATAAAGAACATTGCCCCATCTGGTTTTAACAGATGGTGATAGAATACATAATTTTGGTTCCATCTTATGTTGTAACCTAGGACAAAGGTGCATATATATATCTATGCTTTGTTTTTGTGTTGGTACCTGTCTAAAACATATGCTGGGTACTTTGAACATTTGAATATCAGGTTTATTAGAGAATATTGGCATATACTGAGAGAATGGCAAGCCTGAGGCATTTCTTGGATTGTGACTCACTCTGTTTTCCATTTCAGCAGCTCCAGGTTTATTTTGGTGCCTTAACCAAAGGTTTTAGATTTAACTCTTTTAGTTATAAGCTTTCTAGTTTACTTCAAATATTTTAGTAAAAGAGAAGCAAAAGACTAGAGAACACATCTCTGAGGACCTTCTGAATTAAATATGAGAGTATCACTACGATTGTCTGAACACCGAGACCTGGTAGACCAGGGTTGTTTTTCTCTCTATAACTTCTGGCAAGACAACTGGGCTTTTTGTGCTATATTGTCTTTATCTGTCTAACTCATTACCATTTTTTTCTGTGGGAATGAAATGCAGTTTTGTCAAGCTCATGTTTATTAATCCTGTGAAGCATATCAGGGAGCTCATTTGCCTTTATTAAGTGCCCAGTGTACCACTGAAAATTTAGTTAGCATGTGCTGCACAATATTGTAGACATCACTTCCAGCTGTATCATGAAAATTCAAAACTTTCTGATAAGACTCTCCTTTTCTCTCAAGCTGATTTTATAGTCCGCATCCTGGTGACATTGTATGAGTATCTAAATTCTCAGGAACAGTAACAGTAAATTAAATCTTTTTAGCCACTTAGTTTTCTTCATTGGTATACCCTTTTCTTCTTGAACTGATGTGTAATAAGGAAAAGCACTGTTCAGCATATTTGGTAGGAAAAGCTATAAGAAGTGTGAAAGCTGTTTTAAAAAGACTCTGCCTGTTGCATGTGATGAAATGGATGCAACCTGCATTTTCACAGTGAGTTTGAAAATACAGTACAGACTCAGCTTCGGAATCACCACAAAGTCTCATGAAAAAGCAGTATACCAGGATGTTTACTACTTCTTCTCTTGCTCCAGTAGAGATATATTTTGCCCAGTTCTTGATTTGCATTTGATTAGGTCAATGGTATGGGTAGGGTCAAAAAACCATCACTCTTTTCCTAGCTTGCTGCCTGCCCATCCCGTTGATAGGAAGCAGATGACTGGTTTCAGTGCTGAGTTGTTGCCTATGATGATCACTGTCAATGCTGAAAGGAAAGCTGATGTGTAAAGGGACATGGAAGAGTCCACTGCTACCCACAATGAGTGCACAGGATAGAGCACAAGCCTGCCCAGGACTGTTACAAATAGAAAAAGCAGTGCAGCCCTTAGGGCCAGAAATTCTGCATATTGACTGTGATGTATTTCATCGAAAATGCTCAGTCTGCCTCAGAAGACCTCTTGTGATAGGCTGACAAAGAAGGATCTTTAAAAAATAAATAAGAATACAGTTGCAGAACAAGGGCTGTGCAGTCTAACTGTCTCTCTAATAGGTGTCAGAAGGAAAAGAAGTTGACTTTTGCCTGTTGTACGGAGGATTATTCTGGTATTTTTAAAAACAGCATTTTGAGACAGGCCTGTGAGAAAACATCTTTTCTTTCCATTTTGTTCCATTCAGAGACATTATTTCCAGATCACTGTGACATGAAAGAGAATGTGTTTACAGAGTACTACAGAGTGTCTCTGACAGAACATAGCTGAGGGCAATATAATCTGGAGAAAGATGCCTCATAAATTCCATCCAATTTCATGACCCATCCAGAAAAGGTGGTTTTGTTCAGACACTGATCAAAAACCAGCTGTCTTCTTGTAGGCAAGAATGATTAACAATAGACAATGAGAGCATTTACCCAGAGCTCACCAAGGAGTGGGCGGTAAGCAAAAAACTCAAGAAAATTCAGGAACAGAGCTGAAGCCTGACATGATTAACAAAAGCATGTTCTTGTAATAAGTATGCCTTTAATAGCCAAAATAATTTGCTGCTTAATAAGTGCTCTGTACAAGCCAGTTGGGCAGTGGATAACAGTGCCCAAACATTCCTGGTTTGCAGAGAAGTGCCACATGCCTTCTCTGTGTGCAATGTTTGAAGATGTTGCAAAGTTATTGTCCCTGTAACATCTGCAAGCTATGACTAACAAATAAAGAATCAGAAGAGTACGGTGCTGGCTATGCCATTCTTCCCACTGGTAAACTCACTCTCTCTTATCAACCCTGGCAGCATCTGTGCTCTGGGCATCCAAGTCCTGATGGCTGCAAGAAAGCTGATGGTGTAGCAAAAGAAGGTAAGCGGCACAGCTCAAGCTGGAGTGGTAGAGAATGGGTAAGAATGAAGGACAGAAAAGGAAAAAAGCCTCATATCAAAGCAGTGTCGTTTTTTCCCTTTGAACTCCAAAAGAAGTGGAGTGCTGCCCAAGTTTTATGTTTCCCAGGTACAGAAGTTACAGGAACTAAGAATCTTATCTGTGTTTTTATCTCAGCATGCTTGGCAGAGAGAAGGGGGCTTGGTCTTTGGAGTCTGCGCATAGCTAAGCCAAATACTTCATGTCAACTCAAGTTCAGGGAAAGAAAAGAGAGAGATTCAGCACAAAGAAATTGTTTGCATTCTGGGGCTGACCTTTTGCAGGTGGAAATCAGGGTGGCTCATTCTTCTGAAAATCTGAGGAATGGAGAGGTTGAAAGTCTGAGAGCACCTGTCCCTATTCTTTGCTATGTGAGACAGACTTATTTGGTCTGATTTCTCTGTGAGCAGGATTTTAAAGACACTGAAATAGAGATCCATGTGGTAAAGGCTTTTTGTGAATGAAGTTGTTTTTGGTTTATTAGTTATATAATGCAGTAATTGAAGTTAACAACTGAAACAATATTTGTTCCTCTGTTAATGGTCAAAGAGTTTAGTAGTGAAAATAAGCTGATAAAATAATTGTTTAAAGTTCCTTATATTCACACTGACTTTCAAAGCAGGGTATCAGTTCTGCCAGCACCTCAATTACAGTCACTATTCCTGTGCATCACCTCTTTACAATTTGAATGGAGCAGAACCTGGGAGACATGTATGGTAAGTAAAGCAGAAATTCGAGCCCAGGTGGTTGCTGGGCACAGGGCAGCAGTGAAGTCCAGTGTTACAAGAGAAACACCTATCACTGAATTCTAGTTTTGGACAGTAGGAGAAAGCAAAAAGCATTTAGCATTTTTTGCATCAAAATGTGCCTAAGTGTGCCCGCCTAGGTTAACAGTCTAATAGATGGACTTTGGAATTAGTGCTCTACCAAAGCCCAGTTCCCTTGCTACTAACCATTCTTACTGCCAAGGAGTACTGGTGGTTTTTAAAGATCTCTGGAAGTAGATATCTGGTTAGATAACGACTATGCCAACATCTGTCTGCGTGGTTGGTTAAGCGTTTTAATTCCATTCACAGATCAGAATTCAAGATTGAGAACTCTGTCCATTCATTCAGGAAAGGTGGCGTCTCTGTCCACTGACTCCATCTACCAGCTCACCTTTGCAACCATAATAGAAGCCCTTTTATGACTCTAGCAATGCACTGCACACTTTTGTGACAGGCAGGTAATTGTTTTGGGTATGCCAATAGATCAAATTTAACAATTTATGACCAGATAAGAGAGATGTAAATATTGTTTGATGGGAGCTGGCAAAGTGCTGACCTGCAGCATGGTTATTAATTATGGTTAACTCCAGGGACTTAACAGAAAGGTTTGGCCACTACCAGGAAATCAAAGTAGCAGATTCAGGGGTGGCTGTTGTGGTTTCTGGTTTCTCTGCACTCATTTAAGGGATCCCTTATTTTTAGTGGTGGGATTAAAGTCTCATTTTGTGGAATGTAAAAATGTTTGTTATTTTTTTGTGTGGTTATGTCACAGTATTCACACCTAAAGTTTGTTTTATGTGAGGTTTGATAGATTGCTGAATTCACAAAGCCTCTTGGGTATTGGTTTCTTGTTAACTCTAGTTGCTTTTATTTGGCTGAGCCATTTTGGGTGAAAAAATGATCATCTTATATACTTTTGATAAAACTAGGTATTTTTAAAATTTTCAGTAAGGTAGTAACAACCAGATTATTTGTCTTGTGTGCCAGGAAGAACCACAATATTCTGCTTCCCCTCTGTTGGCTGGTTAGTGTATTTCCCTGTGATTTTCAGGCTTTAATTTCCAGCCTCCTGAGGCTGAAAAAGCTGAGAACAGAGAACCCACAGCTTATTTATAGAGTGGTTCTGCTAACCACAGTGGCATTGTGCAAAGGTAGGCAGCAGTGCAGACAGTTCTAGTCTTGGAACTATTAATATATACTGACTGCAAGGATATCTACTTTGCAAATTGTGGATATTTTAGTGGGATATATACCAGCTCAGCTAAACCAGATAATAATATTTTTAGTGAGAATAAATGAATAGGAGAAGCTAGATGCCGAAAGTATTCTAATAATACAGTGCATTTTTTAAACTTACAGAGGCAGCTTACTGTACTTCTTGTTTAAAAATTTAGCAGGAGGATTGCTTAGGCTGAGAATTTGTCTTCCTGCTAAAAAACAAGCAAGGCAAACTATGCTCAGCTCCTATTTGAAACACCTTCAGAAACAAGGATGATTAAAACAATGAACCAAATATGTGTTCAAAATGCTGCCTTTCACAGTAATAGCAGAGTTGTCAGTACTATGACTTTTACACCTGGATGCCAAGATTTCCTCTTGGCCGGTTTCTTAGTATCATGTTTTACAGCCTTTTGTCACCATGCAAGGAAACAGACAAAGCTTATTGTTCCTAATCTTTGTTAGAAGGAAGAAAACGTAGTTGTCTTTCCGAGGGCTTTCCCTCTGTTTTATTGCAGAGCATCAATCTATGGAACGGTATAAGTTGTCTCACAGTAAAAAAAAGTATATTATTTGTATTTCATTTTGTTTTCCAGTATTATAAAGTGGAGATATATGAAATGTGCTTTAGGACAGCTTTTAGAAAGTGGCCTTTGTTTTTTTCTTTTCTTATGTAGCCAAGCCAGCAAATCATCACTGGAAATGGAAATGGATTTCTATAGGTATGAAGCATGCCAAATACTAGTGCCTAGTCTGATTTTATATTTCTGTTTACATTATCACTGGCATGCGACTTTTTTTAAAATTGCCTTGTGTCCTGCAGGATAAGATAGTACCATACTTCCCTTTGGCTTTCAAGCTGTAATTAAATTTGGCTTAGTTTACCATTTTAATGGGGAGAACACCCTACACAATTCTCTGTATCATGAATAAACACTGATTCCTGTTTATCCATAGTGAGAGATCTGTTAGTATTTTATTATACTAACATCTGTACCTTGAAACAAAGCGCACTCATTTTTAAAAATCTATGAATGAATAGCTTGTGTAGTTGGGTTTGTGGAATATTAAGCCAATGAAAACCTCAAGGGTAAACAATCAGTGAAAGCCACCTGAGCTTATCTAATTAACACTCCAAAAAATGTGAACATGTCAGGAGAAGTATTTTTGTATGTTTTGACACATTTCTTTGTTCTTCTACCCATCAAGATACAATCCCTACACAATAGAAGCCCGGGTGTTGTTTAATGTCTGGGCAACTGAGAACTATACCGCCTGTTTATGTGTTTTATATCTTGGATCTCTCAGGAATGTGCTCAACCCCCATCTAGCCAGTTTAGGTAGGCTGCCTTCCCGTGGGAGCAGCATTGCGATTGGAGGGACAGGGCAGCTCAGCATCCTCCTGAGTGGGGACTGGGTGTGTGGATCCTGCAGCTTAGAAGCATTTCTTGCTCCCATGGATGAGCCATAACCCTTGTGAGCTGGACACAACAGGACTGATGTGGGAGGCAGTGCTGATGCAGACAGTGAAGATGTTTCCATCCCGTATAGGGGACAACAAGAGGGATGGTTTGAATTACAGTTCTTGCACTGAAGTTAAGCCAGGGACTATTCCCTGTTAGTGTAATGTAATATGCTCGTGTCAAAATTCAGAAGAAAAAGTGCATAGCTTTGAGAAATGCCCTGTGATGGACCTACCTGATTTACCATAAGAGCTATGGCTGTGCTTAAGTAGTGCTATCTATTCTAAAGGCAAAGTTTTTATTTAGAGACCCCTGAATAATAGGAAAGCATTTTCAAATGGTGGTATATATGATATTCCCTAAGATTGCATGTAGTCACATCTGAGAATATTTTTATTGAGATGACAACATTAAAGTAAAATATTGAACTGGTAAATGCTAGAGTGTGAACAGTGGCTTAAAAATTGTCTTCTAGTGAGAAAATGAAAGATAAATTCCATTTACAGGAGAAAAGAGAAAGCTTTATCCAATGCCTTTATTGTAGAGTGTGTGTCTGTTTCCATGAAATGACTTTTGGAGCAGCTGGAAAACTGTGATATGGATACCTCTCCAGACACAACATTCCCTATAAGCATATGTTTAATTTAACATTTTGACTGGAACATGTTCACTGATTGAACACTGGTAACATTATAGCATCTGTAATGCTAATTTGTATCTATGGAACTTTTTAAATTGTTCAGTAGAAAAGGGCATTAGGGTTGTACAATGTGAGATGCCTGTATAACTTTCCTAGGGTCCTGTAAAAACAGCAAATTCATATTTTTCATGAAATTTGGGTGTCTCTTGAGCAGACATTGCCTTGCTTCACAGTAAATCAGCTCCAGTACCTTTGGCACACAAGAATTTACCAAGAGCATGTCTCAGAAAGGTCAGGAGATTGCTCAGTCAAAACCTCTTTCCAAGTTTTAGATTGCACAAGCTTCAGTCTTGAGAAAGGTTCCCTTGAGTGAGTCCCCTTTTTCTAAAAATATTCTGTCAATTTAACAGTAAAGTTTCAGTATGTTTCTTCTTCTTGAAACATGCTGCTAAGGCACACTATCCTGTGTTGTGGTCACCATTTGGACAACACTTCACTACACACAAGGAAAATTACTTTGAGGAACGTGGGCTGCTGATTAATCCAGCACCAATGAACTGCTTTCCATGACCACCTGTAGCACAAATGTCTCCACCAAGAAGGCGGGTGGCAACACCACTTTATTTAGATTTTGTTCAATGATTGAGACAAATATTACATTTTTAGTAATGTCTTGCATTGCAGCGAAGAAATCCTGGGTCCCACTTCAGTCAGTAGAAAGCACATTTGGCAGTTCAGTACTGACACTGTAATCATTATTTCCCAATGGCCTGTTGCAGTACTTTCCAACTTGTCATTGTTCATGACTTAATCACTTCCCATCTTAACTATTTCTGATACCACTTTTGTGCTCTTAAGTCTCGGACCTTCTCAGTGTCCAGAGTTCAGTGGCTAAATAATGAATTTACTCAAGGAAATGGTTCCACCCTTCTCATTTGCTGTACACTGGCGTTCTACACAACTTTAAGGACAATTCAAACTTTGCCCTTTGTCTTGCAAACCTTTCCTCTATAAGCTGAAACACAGTGTCTACTCTGATGGTGACTTTTAATCCATGATGATCAAAGGGGCTCAATGTTACCACATTTCATACGTTAATTGTAAATAAAAAGTTCCCATGAACTACAAATACTTCCTTAGGCAACATTGTGAGAGGCAGTTCCCAAGGGATCTCTGAACATTGTCTTCCAAACATGGTTTTCAGGATGAGAATGAACTCCAGCTATCGTCTGGAAATCCCTAAAGAATTTAGTTTTCAGTGGTATTGTAAAATTCTCAGATTCTCTTTGTGGCAGCAGCTACATATTTGAATATACATAGCCACTGCAAGCAAAAAGATTGGGTAAAATTGAGGCCGTCGCCAATTCAATACTAAAACATAATAATAATATATTTATGTCTTCCAAATTTGCCTATTGTAAAAGTGGAAATTCTATAATTTAGACATTTAGCCTGAGTTACTACTTCTACGGTTAGCAGAAAGAGAGGCTCTTCAGAAGGCGATTGGGCTAGTTAGATGTGTGTTTTACAGTTAGGCTATAATACCCTTAGGAGACAATTTATCTCTCCTTACTGTAGACAGTGTAAGGGACAGACTCAGAGTAAAGCCCAGCTGTTGTATAGCTGGTTTCACTTTTGCATTGTCTTTCATGGTTTTGTCTGCATAAACTTAGGCTTGGTCCTGCAGTGTGCACTGTGTGATCCTGCCCAGAGACACCTTGATTTCAATAGAAGAACAGATGGGGGCTTGGGTCAAAATCCAGGCTGCATCAACCAAATAATCTTTTTTTTCCGATATTTTGCTTACAGCAAGTATAAATGAATTTTAATACTATTTTATTAGGATACGCAAGAACATCCTGATTCATGGGAAATAACAGGAAATTTTAAAGTTGTGTGTTTACACATTTAAACACATTTTATATGGTTTTCCACCAAATGGTAAATCTCATTCTCATAAAGCCCTGCTCAAGGAGCTAACCTTCTTAAATGTTTGCTTTACTCTGACAGCCATTAACAAGTAAAGACTACACAGAAATTGGTACAGGTTACTTTAGTTAAGCTGTAGTTCCTTTGCAGAACTCTTCCAATCTTACAAATATTTTTAAAACTTAGAGTATATCAGAAAAACGATGTAACCTATTTGAATTATAACACCTTCTGTCAGCGTATTGTGTTGCATCTCCATTGGCTTTCGCTTTTCAACCTGTGTTTCTCGGTGGTTGTTTCTCCCTTACCTCAACACTTGTTTCTTATTTAGGCCATGATTTTGTGAACAAATTATTACAAGCTAAGTGTCAATTTACACTCAAGAGTTATTTTTTGGTGGGTGCTTGTGTGCAAATACCAACCGCAAGTAAATGAGTAGTGTTTTATCAAATTTCTAGCAGTACCTAATAAATTAATTAAAGAAAATTTTTGAAATGATCAGTGAAAATGGAATATACAAACTTATCTGTGAGAAATTCAGAAGCTATTGGATCATTAGGCTTTACATAAGTGTTAAAAAGTGGCAGACTGTACCAGAATGTAGAGGTTTCCCTTACTTCTATCATCTCATGTTCATAAAATTAGTCATCGTTTGCTTCCCCTAGTTTTGCCTTACACAATAGATATAGAGGAATCCACTGGGATAACTATGGAGTCCCAAACCATTGAACTATATTTATTTAGATTACAAAAACAAAAGCAGCAAACTTGACTGATGAACATCACAGACTGAAGGAACAATGCCTTTAGAAACATGCAAATAGATTTCCTTTAATTCTGGAAGAAGGTCTTTGAAATAAACAGGGTGGTAAATTATTTAGCCTCTATTTTTTTGGAGATGGAGCTTACTAATGTTCCAGATGTGAAAGAACAGGAAGTTCTATAATTTTCTCTGAATATGTGATGTGTAGATTATTATTATAAAACTACGGATTGATAAAATCAGAAGAAAAATAAAAGAGTAGTTTTCTTATAAAAATGTGTTATGAGTATTATTCACGACACCATTTAAATTTTTTTTTTTTTACTTTTTCCTTAGTAACAGAATTGTTTTCTTATTTTAAGAATAAATCCAGCAGAAGGAACCCATTTTTACTGCAAATGGGATAAGAAACCATTAGGATGGTATTTTAAGAACATAATTGCACTGATAACAACAACAACAGTAACAGTAATGATAATAAATAGTATTATTGAAAAAATTTAACTCTGTGTTGGGTATTAATGATGATTATTAGTATATATATGGAAATATATTTTCCACAATAGTTCTTGTAAAATCTTGTGTGGCATCATTGATTAGCTAGAGTTCTTCATCAGTTTGTGTGATTAGAAAATCCATGCTTGAAAGCAGACAAGAATAAAATTCAAATTTATGTGGGTAACTGCAGAATGGTTTCCATTCTGATAGCAGCTAAAGCAGAGCAGCTGTTCAATCAGTAATTTCCTTGTTAATTCATTGCAATGGTGAATTTGTCAAGCTTTTCTTGTTCTATACACTGAAATCTTCAGCACTGTGCACTTTTCTTAAATACAGACATTGCTACAGTAAATGCTTTTCCTACCAATATATATTTCTATGTTTATGCGTGTAAACTTAACTACTTTTCCTAAGAGAAATACATTATCATGAGAAATTCTGAATGTCATGTTCATTATGCTTTTAGGGTCCCATCCTGCACTCTGATTCTGGATGTGTCAGTAGAAAGGCAGCCTTTTTTGCACAGGGCTGTGCATGCCAAGCTTGCACAAGTTAGCAGAGAAAGCAGGACAAATGAATCTCTGCAGGGACAGCGCTGCCTTCGGATGTCCACGGAATACTGACTATTAGCAGAATGAAGCAGCACAGTATGAAAAACAGTTGAAAACACTGTCATTTGGTGGGTTTTTGCTCTGCAGTTTTTTGCAATCTGGTAATTTTACTAATTCCCTAAATGTTAAAAAATCCTCCAGGAAAGGTAAAACTTGAATTATGCATGAATTCACACATCCTGAAGAGTAGAAGAGGCAAGCCAAGATATTTCAAGAACATCTTTCTTTGGATTGTATTTTCAAAAATACTACATCCTATTAGCAGTCCCTGTTTGGTCTTAAAATACATTCCAAATAAATGTTGACCTAGTGAATAAACACATTTCTGTGAATGGTTTCTTGACAAAGACCTGAGAGAGTGTCTCAAACACAGGAGTCAAACTAATTCACCAGTAAATGTTACAGAGCAGAGATTCCCCTGGGTCTAGTGAAATTTAAACCTGATCATTATTCAAGGTAATTTGTGTAATTTAATCTACTGAACAATACTTAGATTTTGTTTACTGTAACTGTCCTTATTAATGATTAGACATGCTACAAGTGAAGTTATGTGAATTTTGGGCAGTATTGAAGTCATAAGAATTTAAAATCTAACTCAGGTACAAGTCACACAAAGGAAGATGGGCTATAGTCCAGCTGTAGTGCTGAGCGTGCAAGAATATCATCCTGCCAGCGTGACAGCAGCTATGTGATACCACAAATAAACCAACTAGGTGGAAAAACATCAAGAAGAGTCTTACTAACACCCATCTGGAGCTGTACTCAGCCCTAAATTGCATAGTACCTGAAAAAAAATCTGCAGTCCTTTAAATGTGTGTGTTGTTTTAGTACAGAAACCAAGTTTTATTTTTCTCCACCAGCAGAAACCTCAGCCCAGGGCACTTCTATAATATAGAGTAATAAAGTGCTCATGTAAACAATGTGGAAAGGGATGTAATAACTCTGTGTTACATTTGAAGAGATCAGAATATTGACTATGAGGCTAAATATCACTTAATTATTTAGTATTCTTTCAAGCTATATACTTGCCTGCAGAAAAAAAATTGCTTAATACACTGCAATAAGGCAACACATTCAAATTTGTCTTGAGTTAATTCAAGGACACCTGTGCATTGTAAGTTTTCAGAAATCCTTCAATTTACTAAGATGTATTTTGAGAAAGCTGCTTCATATAAGCACCTAAAAGACTATCAATAAATTAAATGAAGTTCTTCTGTCAATGAAGAGTATATTATAAATTGCTTGGCTTCCAAGAGCTTGCCAATAGTCTACTGAAAGTCGTGCTGGAGTAAGGCACCTGTCAAGAAATGCTGCTTTCTTGGCATGACATAGAGCAATACAAAAGATGAAGGCCCATGTTTGGATGCCTACTTCTGTCTTAAGTGCCACCTGCACTTGCACCGATCGCTCCAAAGACTTCACAAACCTGAAGTTGTTCCCAGCATTGGGCATCAGCAGTATGGCTGCATCCATACTTCAACATGCATCGAGTTACTTTGTGTTGTTTCACGAAATAGAAAAGGAAGTGGGCCACGGTGACTTAAATCAGGCCAAATTTAGGGAAATCAACAAGATCACCCTGAAGTTAGTGCAACCTTTGGAATAAGATGCTTCCCCAATGGCCCACTTTTAAGAACAGTTTAAAAACAGGAAGCTATATTCTGCAATCCTGAAAACACCTTGGACTGTAGCAAGGAAATAAATAGCTCTTTTCCACTCCAAGTTGCTGGCTGTGCTTGCGCGTTGTTTTTCTGGCTGGGTGAAGAGAGGAATATTTTCCAAATGCAAATATTAAAATGCCCTTAGGATGTGGACATTTTTATTGCTCTTTGGGAATGGTACATTCTAGTTTAGACATTAAAATTTCAACATAAAGTGCATACGTCACACCTATTGACTAGATTTCTAATGGTAGTTGGCCTAAACAGAACTGTACATGGCAAGGATATAAGAAAGAAAAGACTTGATGGAAATTAAATGACCTCTAAATATACAGTCTTCACAGAATTACATTTAAATATTCTCATTCTTTTTCCAGTCTATCTCTGAGTGAATTCAAAAACTTGTGGCTTCAGGGATACACAGGCAAAATCCTTTGCTTTTAGCACATTATCTTGGAAAAGTCTCCATGTCTAAGCATTAAGGCATGTTTTATTACTGTGCAGAAGACAATAAAACACCATGAGTCAGTCTTCTCTGCACTGAATTTTCTTCTTGTTATGAAATACAATGTTCTGCAAGCACTGAGTCATTAAAAACAGAAAAATCCCTAGTACGGTATTTGTTAAAGTCAAAAAAGAAACTATTTAATTTTTAATGGAATTCTAAATTTATTATCAGTTAGGTTTCCAGATCTTTTTAAAGAACAATTAAAAATTACTCATTAACTATTTTATTCTGATTAGGAATGGACTGAAATGATCTGAAGAATAATTTCCAAGATAAAATGTGATCTAATGAAATTAGAAAATATCTGAGAAGATTTTTTCAGTTGAAACTGCTAATGGAAGCCAGACTGGCCTCCAGATTTTTATCCTTCTTGTTCTCCCATTCACTTTATACTATTCACTACCTCTTTAGCAGCTCTACTGAGCTGCAATTTTTTAAAAAAAATAACAAAAACAAAACCAAACAAACCCAACAACTTTGCCGTCAAGAAAAAATTTCCCGTCCATAATTTAATATAATGAAGAGAAGAAAAAGGGGATATTTTATATTTAGCTTTAGGGAGTTAATTTTTACTTTGCAGAAAGGAAAGATCCCATATGAAAATATTTGCTATTTCAGAATATTAAGAAGACCCAGATTAAGAAGAGCCAGGACATTCTGAACCTCCATCCAATCTTGGCTTTTAATCTCAGGTTAAAATTTGGAAGGACGTAAGAAAGGAATGTTAGTGTCCATAGCTAAAGCTCCTTAGTCTTAACTTCTTTACCTCAGATTTGGTATCAGTGCAATTACATTATCATATCTAGAAACTGGTGTAATTCTGTGGATTCTTGATACAAATGTTTTGTTAGAGAAACTGTTATAATGTGCCTTTAGAAATTAGGAAGGGATATAAGCACAGAAATCTGTATTACCGTTTACTTTAAGGCAAGTGCTAAATTACAGACATTCTAGAAGATTATCACAAGATAGTTGACTTTGTAGCTGCTTTTAGCTTTCTGGGAAAGTGAACCAGCTATTAGCATTAAATGGAGACACTGCCTCTTCACTGACTCACATAGCAAGGCTGGAGCACACCGAGGCTCTTATCCTAGCTGTGATCCATGAAAAATTATGTCATATGTTAAGATTTGTATTGCAGATGCATTTTGCTCATGGTTTCCAACCTTCTCTTCTAGCATTCCCCAAATGTTGCCTTAAAGCCATTTCTGGGTCTGGATTCCTGTATATGCTCAGGCTCATACTTTTGCACAGCACATGGATGAAGTCAGAGAAATTAATGGCAGACTCACAATTCAGGTACATTTGCTTCTTTATAAGCCCAGTTTAAGGAACTAGACTTCCCTAGACAATTAATGTAAAGCCTGCCTGGGCTGCGTAGGTGCTCCAACACTTATCTGAGACCCAAAATTTATTTGAGTACCTTTAATGGCATTGCAACAGATGATGAGGCCTCAGTTTGTGGTTAAATGAATTAGTTCAGGGCTTTTATCTGTAAGGGCTTGATTTGCTAGACGTGGTTTGAGCACTCCCAGGTCTGCAAGGGAAGAGGGAAAGGCAGTGGCCATGTTGTTCTGAAGACCTGGGGGAAAGCACTTGCCTGGGAAGTGGAAGATCTGATTCAGTTTCCTCCACATCCTGAGGAAGTGACCGCCCCCTCTCATTTCCCAGTCCTTTCCCTAGACAGGTATGGGGTCACACTCCATCCTTCCTATTGCAGAAAGATTACTGATAGTCCAGATGAAGCAAGCATGAACCCAAATAAAAGGCAGGCAAGAGGACTCCCACGTGACTTGTAATGTGTGAGCTGTAGGGAAACCTGGCTTCCCTCATTAGCAGTGAGCATGTAAACAGCTTGGGAAACCTCTGATTAGGCGTGAATATTGAAACAGCTTGGGAAGTGGGCATTGGAGTCTAAGTTGCCTCTAAATGAGTAATGTGTTTTCTGGGCAATGCCACCACCTGTGCTTTGGGTTGGTATGAGTGATTCACTGTGACAGCTGCAGTGTGCGCTCTTCTGAACACATCATTGCTATCAGTGGGATGAATATGTATGTCCATATTGTCCCATTTAGCAAATTAGCAAAGGCTTTGAACAATGGCCATGATACAAAAACACGAGATGACTAATCAGTTGAGATTTTTTTTGGCAAGGATGTCGAAAGGCATTAAACACTTCTCAGATATAAGAAATGTAATAAGACTTTGGACTGCCAATAAAGGGCAGTGCTAAGGCGAGTGAAAAAAAACCACTTTTATGCTTATTGCAGAACAGAGGGTGCTGAAAGGTTCATGCTTCTCCTAAGTTAGTAAGACTAGGGAAACTCATACTGAAGAAGAGAGAAATAAAGAATCAAAAGGATGTTATTTTTGGAGACAATTTATTTTTTGGGATCCCTATTATTTTCTTCATCCTTGTCCTTCTTCCCTCCTATTGCATCTTCCTTGTTGGAGTGGAGCCGGAGGTAGTGTGATATTGTGATTAGTCCAGAATATGGAGCAACTTCAATCTTGAATGCCTGTATGTGTTTATGCATGTGTGCCTGTGAGTATATTCATGCACTTGTACAATATTCCATCTGATGCTGACAAAATACCTCCAAAGGAAGGAGTGATGGTATTTCCTCCTTTTGTTCTTGAGGAGGGTAAGACATTTTTTTCTGCACACAAATGCTCTCCTGTTCCTGATGCAATCACTTTCAAAATGTGCTGTTCCACCCAAATGAGAATTGCATCCTACTTTTCTCCTCTGGGGACTGCAAGCTTTAACTTTTAGGGCTTGTCTCTACAAGTACAGTCTTTACTTCCCTCTGCCCCCACGCAGGCAAAGAGAGCAGACCATCTGGTCCTGCATGATTGCATATAACCTGTGCATCACCCACAGTCAACTGTTTATCTTGAAAAATGAGGATACTTCTTAAAACTTGGATGGAACCTCAAGATGTATTGGGGGAAAAGTCTGTAACTTTAAAATTATGCATAATAAATAATAAAGACAACTCTGAAATTCAGCGTTGTTTTGTAATGTCAGTCTGGACAATCTGTTATATTTTGAGTTTATGTCTCCAGGGACCACAGTGGTAGGTGCTGAGCCTGGGGCTCCTTCTGACTCAGAAAGGCACAGGGCCAGGAAAAATGGCAGTTCCCAGCCCTTATTAATGAGTGCATGTGGATATCTTTCTGTTTACAGGATCAAAGACCAGCTGACACTTGCTCTGGCACTCAGAAGATTATAAATAAGGATCCTGCTTTTGTGAGTTACTGAGCACCTTTAAATCTCTTTGACCTTGATGAAGAGGAAGAAGAAATTGTAAATATAACCCTGAAGATTCTCTGTGAAGTCCTTACATTCATGTGGGACAGCAGCGAGAAATGCAGGAGTCTGAGTGTTCTCAAGATACCACAACCTCAGGACTCTTACAATAAGAGAGTTTTTTTTCTGAACCCAGCATAATTTTTCTTTTAAGTAAAAGTTGTGGGTTTTTTTAATGACCATTGGAAGAAATGACCTTGTGATATGGATGAAGTTGTATTGAATGCCTTAGATGATGAATGATGATATATTGTATACTATTGCATAGTTCCTGAAGAGGCATAGTTTGTCTACAGGAAAGGTATTCGCTTGGAGATTTGTTACCATTTCCTTTTCATATTATAAAAGCAAAAATTATGCAGATTGGATGTCCATGGTTCACTTAAAAAGATGTGCTTTGTTTTCTGTTATTTATGCATTAAATGCTATGGATATTATTTACAAAAAAATTCCTTGTCTATGGCTGAACTGTATGCAGTTTTTAATTTTCCTGATTTGTGGCAGAAAACTAAACAAAAGCCTTATCTGGGTTTTTACCAGTAGGGTAGTATATCATACTTTGGTAACTTGGTGCATTTTTGTCTTTAGTTTATTTAGTCTTCTATTTTTTTCAATTATTTGCCATTGATTATTAACATTTTAATTATTAATAATCTAATAAATTATTTTTTATTTGAAATGCCCTGAAAACAACAGGCAGAACAGAGAAGTAAATCACGCCTGAGCCTTCAGTTCCCCCTTCTTTTGACATCTGCCTTCTGCAAATGAATGATTTGCATATAAATACCTTTAAACTGCAGCTGCAAGATTTTTTGTAATCTGTTCTGGAGAATTGTTGGTATGAGCACTTGTGACCATACCAAGCAATGGCAAAAATCTAAATCACTTTGTATTATTTTACAGGCCCAAAACCAGAGATAACTAAATTCTGGAAAACTACTATGTTATTAAATTGTAACATCATCCAGATAGAGTGATTTAATGTGTGGCTTTGCTTTAGCAAAGTAAAGAGAAAATGTATTGTAAGGACTAAGATTGAATCATTATGCATTTCATAAAAATGCTGTTCAACTTTATTTTTTAAAGAAAGAATATTTTTTAAAAAATGAAGTGGGATTTTTGAAATTGTCAACCCTCTTTTTACCAGCAGCAGCTCAGCAGCTTTTTTACTCATCTGTCTTGTGATTTTTTTTGCCTTTTTCCCTCCTCTATGCTTACTTCCTCCCCCTCTCTCCCTCCTTTGGAGTGTCTGCACTGCTTTTGCTCTGCTCCTGAAGCCCCTGCATGCAAAGTACTACTTGCTGCATGGGAAAAAAATGCTCTTCACTAGGGCAGCTTACCTGGCAAGTGGGGAGTAGTAGCACCCTAATTTCAAAGAAGGGAAATGCAAGCACAGAGGTGGCATTTGGGAGCCATACAAGAAGTCTAAAGCATTGTGTGGAAGCAGACTGATACCTATAAACACCAGCTAGATTTTGTGTCCCTTCATCTTTCCTCCCACCTTTTAAGAAAATGGTCTAAGAAAAAGCAACTTTTATATAGGCAAAGTCTCTGGAAAATTTTGTTTACATCAATTTGGAAAACTCTGTGGCAAATGTCTTTGTGGCTAAGAGCCTGTAAGTAAGTTTGCAGATTAAAAATAACATTCTTTCAGATTCAGCTCCTAAACAGATCAAATCATCTTGATATCTGCCTTATAAATGTTTATACTGAAAAAATCTGCAAAGTAAAGTTTGAATTGCAAATTCACCTGTATTAAATGTTGACCTCCTGGAAAGACACTTAAATACGCTTTCATAAACGGACCTTGTTTATAATGCCTGAGTGTATAACTTGGAGGATAGTCAAATGAAATTGTTTTGGAAGAGCTTTTTGCTTCCCTACTTTGTGAGCAGAACTTCCAGCAAAACTATGCAGTCAGATATAAATGCATATTTCAGTGGCAACAGTTTATAATAGCTTCGCTCTAATGCAAATTTATACCAGCTTTGCACTGGTGTAACTGCTGGCTCCAGATGAGCAACAACGGAAGAGAACACAGTCGGTTCCTGGGAGTTGAAATAGAGAGGAAAAAGTGATCATGGTGTATGCAACAGTGTATATGTTTAATAAGGCATTTATAGAATGCTCTGTGTGCGGTTGCACAGTATGTATGATTTATGAAGAGAGATGCTATATCCGTACAGTTAAGCGCCGTGCATTTATCTCGCGTGGAAGCTCGCTTCTGCCAGCTCGGCTGCAGGCCAGGGTTAGCGGAGCGGGAAGCAGCGGGCTGAGAGGGATCTCTCCCTTCTCCCGGCTGCGTGGCACGCTCGCTCCTCCTGGCCCCGGGGCCAGGCCTGGCTGCGCAGCCACACGGCCCCTCTGCTCCGGGCAGGATCCCATTGATCCCCGTGATCTGCGCAGCCACACGGCCCCTCTGCTCCGGGCAGGATCCCATTGATCCCCGTGATCTGCGCAGCCACACGGCCCCTCTGCTCCGGGCAGGATCCCATTGATCCCCGTGATCTGCGCAGCCACAGCTCCCGCTGACTCCTGGTTGCCCTCCTCGGGGGCAGCTGCCCCTGCCAGGCCCAGACTTGTAAAGAATTAAGCAATTTTTCTGTCCTTGAGCCGAATCCATTCCAGCCAGTCTGAGGGAGCTCGCCACGGCTACTTTTCAAACATCTCTAATATTTTATTCGTGTTACTCCCAAATCAATCTTATTTCCCATCCCTTTTTCTCTCTTGGTCCCTGTAGGTTATTTTCCCTTTTCTCACAGCACTCCAGTCTACTCCATCCTGAATTAATGTTCTGTTTACCTTCTAGTCCAGATTGCTAACAGCATGACCCTGGTCCATGAAGTGCAGTGAAGTTTTATTAGATTTGAATCGGTCCTTTAATAAGGCTGCTTATTCCTATTAAAGCCTGGCAGATTGACTTCATATGTCCAAGGAAGAAAAATCAGAAAACACCCGATACCTCTAGCATACTTGCATTTCAAGTCCATACAGGTTGCTTTTATTTCTGGGATTTCCACTAGGTTTTTCTGTCATAACCCCTGCCTCAAGCAACCGTTCTTTTTTTTTTCTTTTCTGGAAAGGGTAAACAAACTGCTTTTCCCCTCTCCAAGACTTTTATACAGATCATAATTCCTTACAAATCTGCTAAATGTGAATGTCAGAGGACCTGGATTGTTCCCACTTACTGGAATGAAGCTGCTAATCTCTTCCTGCATCTGATTTATATGTAAATGGAAAGGAGGTGGTTTGTAGGGAGGCCAAATAGGAATCCCTTCTGTTATAGGAAGCCACAGCTATGAGTCATTCTAAATGAATATCTTAGTAAAAACATCAACATCCCTTAAATATTTTTTGAGAAAAAAATCCATTCAAGAGAAAATTAACCTGCTGATTCTAAGACCATATTATGGAGGGATTTTCTTTTTTTTTCCCCTTTCTTTTTTTTTTTTTTCCTTGGATGTTCATTCCCTTTGCTTGAGGTAATAGCAGTGCTTTACTACACAAAGTGATTTTAAATTGTACCCAGAGCCAGCTCTTTGAAGTTGAATGACAGAGCAGAGATGAGTGAAGCTTTCATGTTCTGCACGCTCAGAGGATCACTGACATGAGCAAACACTGCAGAATGAAGGTGATAAGCAGAACAGGAGCATTACAGAGCTACTGTGAAGTTTATGGCTTTATTAAGATGCCAATTCTTACACAAAAAATGCCCAACTGCAATTCTTGGTGCCTTTTAACTGTTTAAGCTTCTGAGCTCTCTCCATAGGTAATTCTATTTACAGTCTCAAGCTACTCTTCTCCTGGGTTCCTCATCCCTATTTATCATTATATTTCACCCCTATTTATCATTATATTTTCCTTTTTTTTCCCTCTTTTTCCTACTTTTTGATGTGGCTACTGAGAGGGCGTGGCCATTGTGGTATTCCCCTGCAAAGACAGCAGCAGCTGTGGTTTTACCATTCTACCTCCCTCTGTTTTGTAGCTGACTGTTCCATATGTCTTCTCCCACAGGTTTCTGTTTACTGGGTTTATTTCACTTGAGTTTCTGTTAGTTTGTCTCATTGGCCTGGAAGCTTTTCCATGCACAAGGGGTTAGGAGACAGCAATTAATCCGTAGTAAAGTATAGCCATTACACATCCTTTGTTATTTCAGCAGAGTGTGGCCTGTGCAATGCACAGACTGCAGAGAAGACTGGAAATTCAGCTTAAAACCGAAACTGAAAAATAGCGGGGGAATTCTCATCTACAAGGAAATAAGCAGCAGGGTCCATGAAGCGGTGTGGCTCGTGGTAGCAATCTGCACCAGCAGCAACTCCTTCCCCACATAAGAGAGAGAACATGAAAGCCACCAAACCTCTGCCTGGGATTTTAGTGCTCATGTAGGTATTATGTACCTGTTTCCTAAATCTGTAATAATTTCAGTCTGCCATTTTATTTTTTTTGTATTGTCGCTTCTTATTATTCATCTTTGACATTATATAAAATTGTCAGCTTTTCTTTAATACAACATGTAACCAGGAAAAATCTTATCATCTTTATAATGAATAAGAAGTGGCTCCTATAAATGTATAAATGTGTAAATTGCAGTTTCCCAGTTCTCTGCAGGGGACTTTGCATGTTATGCAGGAGGAGTGTAACACCTTTCCAGTCATTCAGTCAATGTCACCTGAGTTCCATAAGTTTGTGTAAGTAATCATCACTTGGAAGCAGTATCAAAAACAAATAAAATCTCCAAATACCTAATCCTTATTTTTTTCCAGGTTAATTATAGGTCATTCATCTGATCATTTATTTGGTTTATAATATCTTAACTAACAGAAAACCTGAAGCAGTATCCCTCTGGCTGAGGAAAATAAGGGGCCAAATAAAAAATTGTAAATCTAACACAAGTTTCCTATGTGTTACTGTCACTGTCATTTTATTTTGTTCTAGGTACACTTACTGTTTAAAAATCCTTCCTAATTTGATTATCAGCAAGATAAAATGTGGAGTTATTTACCTGCCTTTGTGTGCTGTACACATTTGTTTTGGCAACATTTCACAGAAGGCATATCTTTAAAAACATTAGTAACTGTTGTCCAGTATCTTAATGAGCAAAGGCTAAATAAATCTAGCCGCTTTTATCTACTTTCCATCTGAATCACAGCTGTAAGAGGAGGCAAACTCAGGACTTTGGCAAAAATTTACTTTAATCTGAAGTGGCCAGCAAGCAAACTCTGAAGGCAAGGAATCCAGCCTCGTGGTGACAATTAACATGCCCTTGCAAAACCCAGAAGGTGTGGTTTGAAATTCTTGTACCCTTGTTGGAAACCTTCATCTTCACACTCCTCTTTCTCGAACAGCTGTATTGTTAGTCTGATCTCTGTTTATTTTTCTGAAGTCCGGTTTAGATGCAATCCTCTAAAATATTTGTGACTTCTGCTACTTTCAATTGTTCAAAGAAGCCATGGAATGAAGTTTAGGTCCTTGGAGTAGCTGTTGGTTTATGGTGAAGTCAGTAGAGTTGCTTCAGGAACCAAATAAGTTTGTGGCATTTGACAATTTTGATGTAATACTGACTTCTTGGTTAGTATGCTGCTCATGCCTGCTAATAATTGAAATTTTTTTTTCTCTCTTTCTTTTTCTATAAGATTAAAGATTGCTTTAGGGTCTCAAGTAACAACTGCTTGCTAGATGTTCTGTTTGCTAAATGTTCTTACCTGGATATTTGGACTATGTTCAGACTATGTTCCTTAATCCTTTATTTGGTCATCATTTCTGCTTTGGTTTGGTACTCTCAGTAAGTGATCTGAAATGACACTGTCAGTCATTCTGTGGCTGAGCAGCAGCTCTGCCCCAAACAGAAGGAAGGTGTAGCTGGTCACTTGTGGGTCTTCTGCTCCAGATTTGCAGAGCAAGCACTCAGTGTCATAGGCCAGATCACCTGCACAGAAATGTTGTGCGAGAACGAAGAAATCTTGCCTGTCTTCAGATTGTCCTATCTATATTCCTGCGGTGGAAATTGTTCTCAGACAATTTTTAATCAGATCTACTGTCTTGTAGAATGTATCAAATCCATGCAGTCATGTATAAGACAGGATGTCTACTAAATGAAGCTTTTTCTCATGCTGTATGATAGGTTATCTGGATCCAAATCCAACTGAAATGGCTGATCATTTGTCCTACATGAAGGCCTTCAACTTAAGCAGTGGAATGACAATATGCACGAATTGCTTTGGAACACAGAGGAGGGACACAAAGATGATCCAAGGGCTGGAGCACCTCCCCTATGAAGATAGACTGAAAGAGCTGGAGTTGTTCAATCTGGAAAAGAGAAGGCTTCAGGGAGACCTCACATGGCCTTCCAGTACCTGACGGGGGCTTGTAAGAAGGAGGGAAAAAGACTTTATACGGGCAGATGGTGACCGTGCAAGGGACAGTGGTTTTTAACTGAAAAAGGGCAGGTTTAGGTTAGATGTAAGGAAGAAATACTTAGAGGAACAGGCTGACCAGAGAAGCTGTGGATGCTGCATCCCTGGAAGTGTTCAGGGCCGGTTTGGATGGGACGCTGAGCTATCTGATCTAGTAAATGGCATCCCTGCCCATGGCAGGTGGTTTGGAACTCAATTATCTTTAATGTCCTTCCCAACCCAAACCATTCCATAATTCCATGATTCTTACTTCTGCTTATTCTTTTTCATGTCAGGAAATCAATCTTTCAGCTAATGTCCCCAAGAAAAAAGTGAAAAAGGATCTAAAAAATCAATTTATATTGCTGACAAAAAATGTCAATATTTCCACTAATTTTCAATTTCCACTAATATTTCAAGGTGAAAATAAAGGTGAATAAAGGTGATACAGGTGAATTTCTTTCTTCTCTTCTGTTGTTTAGGTCAAGAGAGTTTGCTGACTCCCAACCTTCCAACACAGCTCCAAAAATTTCCGCTTTTCCCTCTCTATCTGCAGTAAATCTGGTAGTTTCAGCATCTCTTCACAAGATGCTGGTAAAAACTGTTGAGCCTGGTGAGATTGATAGAAAATTAGTGTGTAGGTGAAGTCTGTGCTAAGACAAAAAGAGCTAGGAGCCTCCTCCTGGAGAGAAGTCTTCCTACACTTACACTGCCAGCCCAGAAACATGAATGAGGCCTTTCCAAGTTCTCTGGCTGGATTCCTCCTGGTGCCCCAGGCTGGGTGACACGGTTTGCAAAGACTCCTCTCTGTTGCTCTCACATTTTAAATTGCGTGCACTTCAGCCTGACCACAAATGCAGCAGAACTATTCTAACAGGAGTAAAGCAGCGGTCCAGAAAATGCCACACGGAAGCAGCTGTAACAACATCAGTGGTGGTGTCCCAGAGGGAAGGACAAGTTTTTCAGCAGGAGGTGAGTCATATGCCTTTTTGCTTCAAAGTACTTGTTTGAGAATATTGCCCACAGATTCTGCTGCTGAATTTACTTCCTTCCTACTTTACAGTAAAATGTAATAGTAAAATATTCCCTAAACTCTTTGGGATTTTGATTAATGGATTATTTTGCCTTATTAAAGTAGAATAAATAAGCTGTTACAACTGTTTGTTCCAGTAAGATATTACTTTCCAGATGGGAGACTCTCTGTTTACTCCGTAGCTTTAAAATCTCTCTTCTGGTAGAGAGATGCTATGTGTAAGTGCTGGCTTTTAACTTTCTTTCCTTAGCATCAGTGACTAGCAAACCCATTTGAAAAGGAGGCTTCAGAAAATTCCGCTGCAAAAATGGCAGAAGCAGCTCACTCTTCCAGTGCCCCTGCAGAGCCCATGCAGAACACACAGCTGCCGCATGTCTCCAGCTGCTGCCCTCTGTGTACCACAGCAGACTTTTGGGTTTTCTCTTGATCAGCTTCTTGGAAAGGTCCTTTCAGGTGTTTTTGCCATCAATGAACATAAATTTTAAAGGAATCAGCAGAAATAGTATCAGACAAATTATTTCGAGCAGAGAAGGGAGAAATTTCTTGGCTGAAGAAAGGCTGTTAGCCGCCAGATTTCACAGCAAGCTTCCAGAGGGAGTAAACCTTTATCAGAAACAGGTATACAATCATGCATACTAACTGCTGAAAAAATAATAATATAATTTCATTATACAGCAGTGTAAATCAGAAGTTCTTCTGGCAGAGTCAGTGTCCCAGATTCAATAGCAGAACGATGTGGTTAATGTTACTGTGAAGCAGACTGAAGTAAAACACATAGACTCTATGGAGAGCATTAATCTGCTGAATGCTGGTCACATATTACATCTTAATATTTTGACTTATTGCCATTTTTAGCATTGATAGCTGTAGAACTACAGTTTTCTCACAGAAGAAATTAAAAAACCTTATTATATATGACTGTTTGCTCTCTACCAGCTCGTCCAAAGTGTCTGCCAAATGAGGGGCAAGAAATGTTGCATTTCATTTTAAGTTGAATAAGTGAATTTTAAAAAGTTAAGATAATAGATGAGAATTTTCTAAATGTGGATCAAGTATATCAGTGTTATTTGGTCCAGTAGTGAGTAAGGGCAGAATTAACTGCATTTCATAACTTGTGTGTGTATCTGTGTCTACGTGTATCCATGAACACAGACCCTCTGTTGCAATTTTGAGAAATACATGGAATTCCTTCCTTTAAAATTAGTGATGTCTGTGACACACTTCTTTTCAAAGTACAGTATTACTCAAGGCTAATGTTTTGCTTTTGCTAAATGTGTGTGCACTTGCTTGCAACACGATCCCTGCCATTAATAGTGGCTGCAGGCTCCATCTCTAGGAGCAGTGTGCCTGGACACCACTCTACACTTTAACCCCTTGCTTGTAAACACTCCAATGGCAGCAGAGGGGGATTTGATGATTTCTTTTCCCTTAAAGAGCTCAGAATTACTAGTTTCTCACTCTGTTTTAGTTATATAAAACAAGAGTTATTGAAGGCTCCAAGCAGTATTATCAGAAATAGCAACGTCCATCTATCTCAAAGCACAGGAGGCTACATGCCTTGCTCAGAGAATCATAGAATCATACACTTATGGAATCATAGAATGGCTTGAGTTGAAAGGGACCTTACAGATCATCTAGTTCCCCTCTGCTATGGGCAGGGACACCTTCCACTAGACCAGGTTCCTCAGAGCCCCATCTAGATTGTCCTTGAACATTCCAGGGATGGGTCATCCACAACTTCTCTGGACAAACTGTTCCAGTGCCTCACGACCCTCTAAATAAGAATTTATTCTTGATACCTAATCTAAACCTCCCCTCTTTCAGCTTTAAGCCATTCCCCCCGTCCTATCCCTACATGCCCTTGCAGAACGTCCCTCTCCAGCTCTCTTGCAGGATCTGTTTAGGGACTGACGATCTACTCTGAGGTGTCACTGAAGCCTTCTCTGCTCAAGGATGAACAGCTCCAACTTTCCCAGCCTGTCTTCATAGAAGAGGAGTTCCTATCCTAGAGACATTTGATCATCTTTGTGTCCCTCCTCTGAGCTTGTTCCAACAGGTCCATGTCCTTCTTGTGTTGAGGGCCCCAGAGCTGGATGCAGTATTGCAGATGAAGTAGCTGTGGCACCACATCATGCCTAATATATATTTTGTTGATTTAAAGATCACAGAAAGTTTTCTGCGTTATTTTGGTTTCCTTGCACTCTTAGTAATTCTGAAATGCTTCTCCTGAGACTGTCCCTAGCTGGCTGGTTGGCTGAGAGTGGTCCTGGCACAGGAAAGATGCAGTTGAGATAAGCAGACTGGGAGGGTTTGGAGAAAGCCTTCCCAAGACGACCGAGATCTGGCAGCAGGCAAGCCTATCCAGTTTAATTAATGAATTGGAAGACAAAAGAAAAATTAGAAGGCTTTATCTTAGTTTTTATAACAAAAATCACTCAATCATTTGAGCCAGTTCTACTGATATGCCCTACAAGGATCGGCATGTGTTACTGTAGGGAGCAAAAAGATGGAGCAGATCAAAGATTTTCCAGCTTCCTTTTCAGTACTTAGGAAGCATGAAAAAAATTAGAGCCAGACTTCAGGTGGTGGAGAGCCTCATGTGTTGGTTTCGTGTGCATTTACATGTAGCACACAGCAAATATCAAGCACAATTAAGCAGCCAAGGGAATGCTATTATATACCTTAAGTTGTCCATCTTTAAACCTGCATTTCTGAAAAAATATACCACAAAGAGAGGCAGAACGTACAGCAGATGCTCTTGAATGCTGTATTATATTTTTCATCAAGTCACCCAAATTGTGGATTATAAACAAATGTGTTTACTAAATTAAGGAAATTCTTCTAATCTGACCAACATAATCTATAATTTGCTATTTTACCCTCCCTTTACTTCAATACTTCCTTCCTCTCAAACAGGAAACAGGAACTCAAGGGCTACCCCCCAGTATTTTCAGCATGCCCTGATGACTGTACAGTTCCAGCTGAGCGGGGGGCACTGCTGTGGCCATGCTGCCATGCACAGCTGACATGGCCAGACACATGCCATCCCTCTATTGCCCCACACTGTTCAGCACCAGTTTTCACAGTCCTCTTTACACGTCTTAAAGGTCTTTTCCAACCCAAATTATGCTTTGATTCTGCAACTATGAATTGCTGTTGGAATTCTGTCACTGCTACTTAAGGGAAGAGGAAAGAGACTAAAGCAAGACTATGTCAGGGAACATTTTACCTGCTCATAAAGGATGAGCTTTCTGACAA
The DNA here is from genome assembly GCA_013398955.1 of Callaeas wilsoni. Lineage (NCBI taxonomy): Eukaryota > Metazoa > Chordata > Aves > Passeriformes > Callaeidae > Callaeas > Callaeas wilsoni. The sequence continues at coordinate 36,056 of VWPU01011213.1, forward strand.
CTAGTTTATAGGCTGCCTGAACTGTCCTAGATTACTGTTCCTCAGTTTCAATCAGTTTGAAGTGTTTACACAGTGCAGGTCACCAAATTGGATCAGATTGAGCCATTAGGCTTGGATCCCAGTCTGGAACATTTTGAGAAGAAGATACTGCTGGACTTTTAAAATCCTAGCTCTCAGACAGCCTTCAACAAGATAAAGATTCAGTTCTACATTTTTTACATTTAGATCATAGCTAGTGTTAGAAAGAGCCAGTTTTAAAGAACCACTTGGTTTTCACACATGACACTTCGTCAGTCATATCCCTTGCTCTCACAACTTGCCCTCTAAAGGCTCTTGTCTTCACATATGTATCTCCCATGGGTCTCTCACATACCCAAATAGACCACTCGCAAAGGGACGACGAAGGCACATCCAAGAACAAGCAATGCTAAAGGTCAGTGCTTTTCCAGGCCTTGATTCAGAAAATGGTAATTTAGATTTTTTTTGGATTCTGCAGCCTCCCCATTTGAACTTTCTAAAGGAAACTTCAAGGAGATAAGATTTGGCACTAATAGTAACAACAGACTGGTGGGCTGACATATGGACTCCCCACCCATTTGCTCATCAGCCTTCTCAGATGTCATGGGACCTGGTGGCAAGGGGATCAGTAAAACAGCCGCTGTGGGGCTGAGCAGGGCTGCAACAATTCTCTGCTTAGTGACAGAGAAGTTGAGAATTTATGATTCCTTGTTCTCAAGAGATACCATTTATAACTTGGGAAGATCTGGAAGAGTGGACTAGAAACGATCTTTTGTGAAAAGTAATTTTTTAATGTTGTGGTGCCCTCAGATGTCCGGCAACCGAGAATTTCCCCTGTGACTGTCACCGCAAGGCCAGTGGCAAACCAGCTTAGGATTTTGGTCGAGGGAATGAAGAGCACCCTGTCTTTTACCAGGTCATCTCAGCCCCACTGCCACAGCAGCTCACCGATATTCTTTCTGCTGTGCTCTGAGAGCAACAGTAACTGTATGGAATAAATATGGTTAGTCTGTAGCCCAGTTTCTCTAACAACCACAGGACAACAAGAGTTGTTTGACTCTCATTAGCAACAGGTTACACCTACCTTGACTGATGCAGCCTTTCTGAAAAAGGCACAATGTTCTTACAGATCTTTCACTGTGAATGAATATCATCAGGGACTTGGAGAGGATAACTCCTTTCACCCACATATTTGCAGTTGCATTCACATGAAACAGTCTTGTCTATAAAATTATAAGCCCCTAGACTGAAAATGAAGAATATGGTACAGTGAAGTTTGCCAAGCACCCCTTCAGTTGCTTTCTTTGTTTTGGTTGAATGTTATTCTTGTGGACACAGATACATTGGCGAATGTTGTCTGAATTCTGTACTTCTCTTGAGGCCTTTGCTTTGTGAGCAGGTATGATGGTTTGGGATCTGAACTGAGCTAAAAGAACACATTTGTTTTTCTTCTCCTGTCATCAGTAATGGAGAGAAGCTAATTTAGAATGCTAGATCTGGAATCTCAGAACCTGCAGTTTTGGTCAGTCTTGGTACTTCTGTTCAGACCTGTGGGACTGTTGTGCTTGTAAGTCTACAAATGCTCCAACACCAGCCTCTTCCTCCCACTGTACAGTGTATGCTCCCAGTATGTTCCCAGTTGCGGGGTACTGAGGTTTTACCGTAACAGACATTTCTAACAAACGCGATGAAGCACATGAATGCAGTGGCTTTGCCTCCGAGGCACTGGCAGAAGTGGGGTGAACAGATGCTGGGCTCCCCTCTGCCATGCTAGTAGGAGCTAGGCAGCTCCAGGTGGGTGGGGAAGGAGCCATTCCCAGGGGACACAGTAGGGACAGGGACACCTGAGCCTCTCCTGCAGATTATCGGAGATGAACATCAGGGCAAGTGACATGATCGACACCTGAAGACTTTCTTCTCCTGGCAGAAGCAGGATATTGGCATCAGCTGAGGGTGCAGACCAGGACAGTTGTGGCCCAGGAGTGGGCACGTGCCCAGTCCTTAAGCAAGGAGGAAGCTTCTCCTTGTGCTGCTGCTTCTGCTGCAGGTTGATGGCCACTGTTGTTCTTCAGTGAGACACTTCAGGGAAAGTGTGCAGAGTCTTGTTGTAAAAGCTCACTGAAAGGGGTGTCGATTTAGCCTGGTGTAAAGCTGAGCAGTTGAATTGTTTGTGGCTAAAATGTGACTGATATGCAGCTGCAAGTTTTCCATGCAAAGCCAAATAATAGAATTTCCATCTTAGAAATCCTGGAGCTGCAGTGTGTGGCAGGTTTTACAGCCTGTCAGATATTGCAATTAATTACAAACAGGATTTGCAATTCTTTTGGGGTGGAAAGACAGTCTCACATCAACATTTTCACTTGCAAATATTCTAAAATGTCTCGTACCACAGAAGAACTAAATCTGATTTTTCCAGGCATATAATGACTTGTATTAATTAAAGAACACTGCTCATATCTGGGCCCAATAAAAGTAAGTGAACAAAGCAAATAGACGCAAATAAAAAAGAGATCTGATATGGCATGGTATAAAGTTTAATCCAAATAAGGCTATGAGTGGGTTCTTCATAGCGCTTCATTGACAACAAAAATGCCTTTAAGGCAGTAAATGTACAACAGCTGGCAAATATCCTGTGCCAAGTCTTGTTTTAGATTAGTAAGAGAAAACTGAGGCTTATTAAACTGCTGCAGTGATTCCCAGGATAGCCAGTTGGATTTTTAGAACTTCTTTCTGGTGCTGCTAAATTAGTACACTTCTTTAGGGAACCTGTGGCCTTCAAAATGAAAGAATACACAGAAGTTGTTGGATTGGTGAAAACAAAGCAAAAATAAACTTGAGAAAGGGAAATAGCCCATCCCAGCCTCAGTTCACTTAAAATGACTGAGAAGCAGGCATGGAGGCAATTCTTTATATAGCTCATCATTCTTACACAGACAGGAGAGTGTGATAGCCAGTTAAATAGCCCCTGAAATGTTTTAATAAAATTTCTGCTTTTAAATGCTCTTTACCATCTGCTTGCAATGGCATGCATTTTAGAAAAGTCAATTACAGATTTTTAAAGCCATATAAATGTTATAATACATATTTTTAGTTTTACTTTTTTTTTAAAAAAAAAAACAGATGAAAATAAACCCTGCAGAGAAAACAGAAAAATTCTTATTCCTAGGGACTTTAGTATTTTTTTTATCTTTTTCACTAATAGAAATATTAAAACAATTCAGTTTACAACTGTTCAGCTCAGTCACTGCCAGTTAAATGGAAATGATTTTTTAAAAAATTAATTTAAATTTTTGCTGAGATGAACAGTGTAACTCAAACTGCAAAGTGACCGAAAGGATGGACCACAGGATCACAGGATCACAGAATATTCTGAGTTGAGAGAGACCCACAAAGATCATCGAGTCCAACATTTGACTTTGCACAGAACAGTCCCAAGAGTCACGCCACATGCCTGGTGATAATATGATGATAACGCCAAATGTGTCAAGCAGTGGAGAAGTCCCTGTAAGATTTGTAATCAGGTTTGGTTGTGTACAACCTCATTGAAGTCTAAATGAAGGTGCTGCATGTAGAAGCAAGGAAGGTCCTGATTTTTCCGTGCAATAATTTTCATGTGTCCTGCAGCTAAGGGAAGCTCACCAGGTGAAATCTCCAGTGTGTTGAATCTTCAGATTTAGAGCAGTCAAGCTGTGTGGTCACTCAGGGTTGGTTTTGCTTGAGATGATGCAGAGGTGGTGGCCGAGGAGCTCCCTTGGTCCCCTTGGGAGCTGGTGCTACCTGGGATGCTTGCCTGTTGCATGCCTGGATGGTGGTGTGAGGTCTGACCTTCCTCTTGAGGGGCTTCTTGCCCTTGCCTGCTGGTTTTTGGATGGGTTCATCCCTCTAAAGCTTTATGGTCATGCTCCACAATTGTGATCTAATTTTGCAATGAGTTAACAGCAATGCTGGAGAGTTTTCCTGGAACAACACTGACCTTGAAATTCTCCATCTCTTAACCTGGCAGAACTGGATTTTGCCCAGCTCCTTTTGGCATAATTATGCCTTGCAATTCAAAGGGTTTTTAGATAGCAATATATGATTATAAAGTCTGGATGTGTTTGGGTTTTTTTCCAATCTGAATGCACAGATATGTGCACAATAGTGAATTTGGGGCATGTGCCTAAGATGTTTTAAAAAGTGCTTGTAGCAAGGACTATGTGTTTTCAGATATAAATACAAACACATGACATGAACATCATTTTATTTTTGTTATTTATTTCTTTTTTTCCAGCTTTACAGAGCAATAAACTCCTAACTGTAGAAATGTGGGCAGGAAATATAAAAATAAGATTCAATCTGAAGAATAGTGGGCTGATATATCAGATGAAAAAATAATTCAAAACATATATATTCAAGAAGAAAAATAAAAGATAATTGAAAAGCAGTAATATAGAAGAGACCTAAGGGTAGCATTAGACAGGAAATTACAAAGCCATTTCAAATGCAATGTAATCATTACTTTCATGAAATAATAATAATAATAATATTTTATCTATCTGACTGAAGATCTCGAAATGATTCATGGGCTTCATACTTGCAATCATTTTTTCCCATCACTGTGAAACATTAATCTTCAAGATGCTTTTTCTTATATTTCATATTTTTTCTCCCTTTAAAGTGCATGTGATCATTTGTAATTATATTTTGCTGCTTGGGTTTCTGCTGCAGGGTGGTGGGGGTCATGGCAGGACTCCCAGTGCTGTTGGAGGGGTGAGAGCAGTGACAGAGTTTTGTTGAAGCCGTGTCTGTGTGCTCAGAGGAGCTGCTGGTGGGAATCACCCTTCCAGGGACCTCCCAGTTTCCTTTTAAAGTTGCCTTAGTTTTGCAGAAAGCATTCAGCTGGAGCTTTCCCTAGAGGCTCAGTGGCCTGCTACTGCACATGGCTGTTCAGGGAGCCCTGAGGGAGAGGAGGTTTTCATCGGTGGAGATTTTCAATCTGGTTGGTTTGGAGAGAAAATGGCTTGTGCCAGAACATCATGGGTTTACACCTGACAACCAGACAAGCTTTGGGCAATTTTATAGCACCTGGGTGACCCATGAATATAACTCATTAATTAAAACTCAACAGAGCACCCATTATTATGTGTTTTTAAAAAAAGCACTCCAATTTGTCATTTTTGGGCGTGATAAACTCTTGCTGGGTGTGCTTATTCTTAATTCAATAATCATGCAGCCCTGTTTGCCTACGTGGGTATCTAAATCAACCATTCAGAAAACAACACCAGGGTTAGAGAAATAGTTACTACAGCTATTCACTGCTACTTCCCGAGTTAAGGTATAAGACCACTTTAAAATGCCTTCATTTTCTGTAGTCATTAATTTTATCTATAATATTAAAATAATATCCTGTTTTTCTACTCATCAGCACCCTATGATTTTATCAACTGGCCTGATTTAGCTTAAATGCATGAAAATGTATTGTGGAGCACACACAGAAAAAACAACCTACTCACTTTCTCATGTGATTTTTTCCAGGATTCTTTATAAACAGAGATACTTGCTAAGAACAAGACAGAAAATATGACTCTTGAGGAAATACCCAGTGTTCAAAGACAACAGCTGCATGCACACCACTGCAATGTACAGTAGAAGCTGTCAAATGATTTATTTTGAGGGAAATGATTGCTTTGTGTATCCAGGAAAAATGCAAGGAGAAAAGAATTTCAAATACATTTATGAGTACTCATCATTCCTCTACTGGTATGTACCTCTGTGTGTACCTACTTTCCATTTATGTAATGGGGATTTTCCAGAGGGAGGTATTCACCACTAAAGTATTTGGATCCAGCAGCTGCAGGTACAGCTTTGGGTTTAGGAGCTGGAGAGAGCCCAGATGCTTCCAGCTTTTGTCAATTCCTGCTCTCTGAATTGCTTCGGATGCCTACTGCAGCTCCTACAGTTAACACATTTCCCTTCTTGAAGTTTAGCAAAGGAAAAGGGCATAATCTTGACACTCTTCTGCTGGGCTTGCTTTGGAAGATACAAAGAGTAGGAAAAGTTCTGTCTTGCATGTTGAAATAAAAAGGCCTATAAGGCTTTTTATGGCCTTACATAGAAAAAGGGTTTTCTGGAGTGCTTGAAATGCACAAAAGAGCTGTGGGGACAAACTGGACTCTGAAATGGGTGGCCTTTTCTTCTGGAGGTCTTTTCTTCCAGTGATCTGTCTAGTTCCTTTCTAAACCCCTGTAAACTTGTAGCTGCAGTAGCATTTTCATAGCTCAGGAAGGCACTTCCCTGTTCGTCCTCTCCACCACTGGTGACTGTAGGACTATTATCAAATCTCCACCAGTGTTCTGTGTTCTCAAGCTGAATTGTGCTTGTTTAACTGTCTTTATTCCTGATACAGGAGACATTCCCTATGGCTAGGATCACATAGGTAGCATTTCTTTGCTTGTTTTCCAGATCTCCTATATCTTTCTAAGATTGGGAAATCAGAACTGTCCACACCATTCAAGAAGTGGGCACTGTATGGTTTTACACCAGGGACATACAGAGCACTATGATCACCTGAGTACCTGTGCTCTGCCCAGGGGAACACCCTGTGCTGCTCATGGAGAAGTCTGGCAGGTCGAGAAAGGTGTTTAACCCACCTTTTTCTCACAGTGCCCTTATATGTCAGGGTCACTGCTGCAGATCCGGCTCCATGTTAAGCTCCCCACTACAATCTAAAAAAGAAGACGCATCCCTCCTATAAAGAAAGAAGCATCATGAGGGAAAACACTGTGTCTTTGAGAAAATGATTTGAAACCTGAGTTTGTGTGGTCAGATAATTTCTAAATTTTCTAAACCACCCACAAAACCACTCACTTTTAACTTCCCTGTGGGGAATAAGTACTAGAACAAAATGAATTAAGGAAGTGAACTTCACAGTGTCATATTTTATGTCTTTATGTTTTCATCTATACATTTTTCTGTTGACCACAAACTATTCAGCAATAAATCACACATCTTGACCTTAGATGTCTTTTCCTGTAAGTTAACCTCTTTCAAGAAACACTGCACTTTGGGCCTGCTTATTTGTTTTATTTTGTTGTTGTTGTTCTTTTGGCGGTTTTGTTTTGTTTTGCTTGGTGGGGTTTTGTTTGTTTGTTTTTTTATTTGTAGTGCAATTTAAAGTGTGGTTGTACACTTTTAACATCACATCTGTCCATGTTAGGAGCTTACCTTTCCCCCAAATGGAGGAAATAGAGGCCTGTGGTGAAAGCTTTTAGCTGTCTTTCCATATAAAAATCAAATGTAGTTAACCACAGCAGAGAATCCCAGGCTGTGTAGATGTTGACGTGCTTAAACAATTTTCCATCATCCAAGGCTACTATGTCTTTCCTGCTATGGTTGCCCATGAAAACTGGATCCAGGTTACATGTGCTATCATCATTCCTGCAATGTAGATATATTTATTGTGTTTTATTGTCTCAACTTTTATGGCTAGCAGCAATTCAGACAAAATGATTCATTTAAACATCTGATCCTATGATAAAATGTTGGATCGTATTGAAGATTGTGTCCCTTGAGGCTATAAAGGTTTCCCAAGATTGCAAAACAGAGGTGCTGCCTCTTCTCCAGTTCCCTTGTGACTTAGGACATACTCATCAGAATTCCCAACCCTTTGTTTTGCTCCTTTTCCTATAGGACAAGAAAACAAGGATGATATACTTAACAGGGGCTGTAAGCGGCATTTTGATGGTAGAAAAGCTTTTGCCTTTTTAGCAGTCCAGCAGGACTTGCTTCTCCTCTTATCAAAACTAAATAGAAGCAAAATAGTGTCAGTGTTAATAATATATATCTTTATTAAACTCACCTTGAAATGACATGGTTTCCTATTAACGTTATATAAACACCCAAGTTAATGAAATACCAGCTGGCAGTGCAAAGTGAAACACTTGGAAGTTTGGAACAGTTTCAGGGAAATTCTAACATGGACACTAGATGTGGAAGCTGAAAAGCAGATTTTGAATTCTCCTGTTCAGCTGCCTAAAACTCTGCCTAAACTCTGGATGCCCAAACACCACTGAATGCTGATTTTTTTTTACTCCAAGGTTCCCCGGGGGCTTTCTGTGCAAATGCAAAACATCTTGGCATCTGTCTCAGGACTGAGTAATTAGTAATTATGTATAGAGAAATACCTAATTGTATCTCTCTGCTGAGTACTCCCAGAGGGCCATCCTTACCGCCAATCCATGTGTTATGGGAGATGGGAGAAGGCAGGAGTGCATTTTACCTTTCTTCTTTAAACGGGTGGGGGTGAGGAAGAACTAAGAATCTGTGCAACACAGTGTGCAAGAAGCCATAAGGACCAGAAATGAGGTTTTCCCTACTTCCTGCACTTTTGATGAGTCATCTTGCTGACAGCTCATTTCCCTCTTTCCTCCTTTCTTTTCCCATGCCCATCTCTGCTCCTGCCTGCTGCACTACAGCTCTCCTTCTCACATAATTCTTTATTATTGCTCTTTCATTATCAGCTCTTTATCATCAGGTCACTGCTTCTACCCTGCCTTCAGATCCCAAGCATTTGAGCAGTGGGATCTTAACATGCATGCAGCTTTCACATCCAGACCCATGAGAGTAGCTCCTTTTTGCTACGGTTGCACAGAGCACCAGGAGAGGGTGAAGAGTTAATGGAGAAGCTACAGTTCAAATAAAACCCTATTGTCCATGGGAAATGAAATTTGTCGGGGGCTTGTACTAGTGATTTTCTAAGTGACTTCAAAAAGTACATCCTACTTCTTACCTTTCTACTAAATTCAAGTCCCTCCTTCCTACTAAGCAAGCAGAAAAATTTCCCAACACAAATACCTTAAAAATTTTTTTAACATAGAGGGAATATGTATTTTCCTTTGACCTTACTCTGGACAACAGCCACAGCTGGGGTTTTAAAGCTTGCATGTGAAAAATTAAGGGATCAAATTCTCTATTGACTTAAAAGTGCACAGTAACTATATCTGCTTAAGCTATCGGCAAAACTGGCCTCTCATATCTTCCTCAAAACCATTTCAAAATGATAACAGTTTTTATTGTAATTCTCAGTATGGTTAGTGAAAATGACTACTTGAATCATGTTGATTTAAGTAGTGTTCGTCACATAGCACTGGCTGTTATGAGGTTTTCTGTAATAGGTGTGTAGCAACCTATTTGAAACACTTTAGCACAAAATGTGTTCCAGACTCTCCCTATTGCTCACTTCTGAGTTTCAATCCATTGAATCATCTCACATGGTATCAGGATGCATTTTTGCAATCTTCATAACTTTACCTGCTGCTCTAACAGCATATGTGCCCCAGTACAGTTCAGCTGTATGGAATTCAGGAGTAGGTGTTAGGACAAGATGACCCATCAGAGATTTATGCTGAGATTAGAAAAACTGAGATTGTGCAATGAATTTCTGTAAATACACAATAATAATTCAGCCGAAAATGCTGAAGTTTTAAAAAAGTATTTAAAAGGACATCTTCAAATCCTAAGTGCATTTTTAAAATAAGTAACACTTAAAAAATCAGCAAAGAATAGCTGATTTTGAGGGAGGGTAAGGTAAACAGGGAGCATATCGCTGTTCACTCGCGCAGCATGAAGGTCTTTGGTGAATAGGTTTTGTTCTTAGCATGCCTCACTCAGCTGCTTTCCTGGTCTGGTGTAAGTTAGCAGACGTGGAGCTGCGTGCTTTGCTTCCTTTCCAAACAGCTGCCCTCGAGGATGTTTTTGTTTGTGCCTGCCCCAGAAACGCGGCAGCACGGGGCTTCCAGCTCTGTCCCCTCCCGGATCCAAGCTGTTGTGGAACAGCCATCTCCTCCCCGCCTTCCCCTCCTGCTCTCAGCGTCGGGGGACCTGGTAGTCTCAGTGCTGGCCCTGGCTGGAGGCATCTCAGGGCTGTGTTTTCCTGCCCCCCCGGGCAGCCCCGGCCAGGCAGCAGGACCTCGCTTTGACTCAGACAGGAGAAGGCTGTACGGCAGAGCCCGTCCCTGCATGGGATAAAGGTGCTGGCCCTGGCACGTGTCAGCACAGCAGAGGTGTGCTGGCACTTGTGTGAGCTGCTCCTGGCTCCTTGCGAGGGCTTGCACCAGCATGGCCTGTGAAGCAAGGTGTTCGAACCCTGCAGGGAGGTCACAGAACAAATTCATCCCTCTGGGGCACCGGCACAGCCTGGCCCAGTGTGCCAACCCTGTGCTGCTACCAGGGAGTCAACACACATTTTGCAATATCTGCTCTCAGTCCCAAACGAGGCAACACATCTTAGATAATGCAATTCCACAGCACTCGGCAAGCTGTCTCCTTGTCTAGCCAAGTCTTTCCCTAAACAAGCTGGCTTTATGAAAATATTTGGGTGAACTTCTGCTATGGAGTTTGGCTTCAATGGTGTCAGCTTTGTTTAAATGTAAGAATGTTATAAAGAGAGCATTCAAGAGCAATGCTGGGCAGAGCTCTGGTGGCCAGGGGCTGTGAGGTTTGTACCAGAGACACTAACAGGGAGGGAAATGCAGTGGTGCTGCTCTCTGTCTGTCTCCACAACTGCCGATACTTTGCTGTGTTTCCTTTCTGTTTGTTTTTCTGTTTCCCCTCTAAGTTTCTGCATCATCTTGGCTGCTTTCCCAAGATGAAGCTCAGCACCTCGTTTGCTTGCTGGAGTCCTCCCACTGCCCTCCTGCACAGGCACTAAACTGTGTTGCCATGGGAAGGGGCTGTTTGTTACCTATTGCACCTGGCTCCGAAGCTGGGGAGGACAGGTCCCGGTTAAGTCAACACACTGCTTGAAAAGTGCGTGAACTTTTGTGATATACACACTGGGGGAAAAAAAAAAAGAAGAAGGCGGATTTTGGCTGCTTTGAATGCACTGGAACTGGGCAGTGCCCATACCACAGCTCTGACTAACTCGTTTGGCACGGCCAGGATCCCCAGGGCTGGGTTCTTCTTGGAGGTAAAGCACAGCACTCTTGAAGCAAAAGTACCTTGGAGGTACTGGAGAGGGCGGTTCCAAATGGCAAAGGGCAAGCACCTGAGCAAAGCCTTTGTTCACCTTTTGGTTTTCGGGGTGTTGAGGAAAGCCCAGCTGAAGCTTGGCAACATTCCCTGCCTCAGCCACTGCAGCTGAGCAGAGAGCACGGGAGGACAGAGATGTTGGGTGCAAAAGCTCTGATCATGCTGAAATTTTACCATGGAAATTGACTTTGTGCAATTAATAAGAACAGGAAATACTTCTTGTTTTCTCTCAGGAGGGGAACATTAAGTAATGGCTTTATCTTAATTTGTCAGGCTTTGCTCTAGGGACCAAAATTAAATGGCTGGAAGCCAGTGGAGACTTGAGAACTGAAGCATTAACACTCCGATAAATAAAAAAGGATTCATTTTAATTAGTTTTCCAGCTGAAAAATAATGAAGGTCTACATGCCAAAAAGCTGTAATGGAGTAATGGAAAGGCCTGTGCTTATACAATGGAGCCTGATTGCAATCTCAGGGCTCCATTTGTATTCGTTTGTAGCATGAAACAAAGGAAGGTGTTTGGATTCTCTCTCTTTATATAAAGCCTCTGCTCCAGCACTTTGGGCTGGTCTTCAACCAGGCTTCCCACAGTCCTACTGCCAAATCTACAAAAATTTCCTGGCTGACATTCAGGAAAGTACTACTCAGGCTCTAGGATGGAAAGTTAAAAGACTTTGCCTGGTTACTCTGAAACATATACAAACAGTACTTGACGTATGGCGTTGATTCATCCTGCACAGGCTGTCCCTGCTATATCCCCGGGGGGATACAGCATTGTAAAGTTCCCTGAAAGCATCTCACTCAGTGGTGTTGGAATCTAGGGAAAGGAGTCATCTTAAACACTTGTAGGGACGCTTTCCCTCTTTCCCTCGGAGGATTAAAAAACTGTAGCTGGACTGTAGCACTCATTGGATCCAGGGTGGGATTAGCCTGGGATAAACAGCCCAGATGCATTTATAAAAAGCAGTGCTATGGTCAAAAATACCATTAGTTACTGTGACTAAGAGGCTGTCCTGACTGTTGGAGGAGTGATAGACACTTCAGTACTCAAAGCTCCCATTTCCTGTTGCAGAGGGCTAGCAGAGCTTGTGTCACAAGCTCATATTTATTTACTGTATTGCCAGATTTAAAAAAAAAAAAAAAAAAATCTCTGTTCAGGGGAGCAAATGGAAAAGGAATAGGAAATGTCTCACTGCCATGGACAGTCTAACAGATATGCACCTTGTTTATAAAATCACATTGTTTCTGTGAAGACAATGATCAGCTGGGCAAACACGTCCCTGCCTCTGCCCAGAGATCACCTCTTAGGAAGCAGGACTCGGAGGCTGATTCTGTTGCTGCCCTGCTGTGCTAGTGTCCAGTGGGGAGGTGCACAGCAGGAGCAGGGACAGCATGCTTACAGCTGCCTGCTTCTGGAGGATTTGTTCTGGAAGGGTGACATGGACTGTTCCAGCCCCCACAATGCAGCTACCTCCACAGAGGGAGCAGTGTACACTGTGCTCTTTGCAGCACTCCTACCAGCCAGGATGGCCTTGGATCCTGTCATATGCCTCAGCTTTTCTATTTGCTTCTCCATAAATGGCCTGGATATTAAAAGGCAAGAATTTACCCTTTGCTCACCATTGCTTCAACCTACCTTCTGTCCACAAAGAGCAGGACTGTTATGTTTTTCACACTCAAAGAACACTCATGTAGTCTGCAGTCAAAATGACACTGAGGAGAAGAGCCCAATGCAAAATCAGGCATTGTTCTTAAGCAGGACCCCATGAGGAAGTGCAATGTAAGGTATTGTCCATACTTCGAGTTAGAAAAACGTGAGTAATGCAGCAAAAAGCATCAGACTGGCTTACAAACTGAAGCAGTGCTGTTTTGTTCTTTTACATCTGGAATTTTCAGGCTTTACGTGAAGTTGTCAGACCTCTCTCATCTTAAACCTTCTCTTAAAGGTGAACTCAGTGTCTTACAGACAAACTGTAGTTCTGGAAACTAGGACTCTCCACATCTAAAAAAATATTAAAAAAAAAAAAAGCCAAGATTGAAGCACTGATGTCAGGAGCAATCACTCATTTTCAGTTTGTTAGGAGTCAGTTTGGATTGACTATCCCAGTGGCAAGCTATGATGGAGAACAAATACCACTTGTACACTGCCAGTCCTGCAGCAAGGGAATAGGATCCTTTCTATATGAAGCTGCCATGTGCAGAAATAATTGTCACTTAATACAACAAGCAAAAGTCAGTCAATAAAGAAGAAACCCTACAAAAGTTAGGAAATTAGAAAAAAATATTTATCATAAAATCACAGAACGGTTTGAGTTGGAAGAGACCTTAAGCACCATCTAGTTCCAGCTCACCTGCCAGGGGCAGGGATGCCACTCATTAGGCGACGTTGCTCAAAGTCCCATCTGGCCTGGCCTTGAACTCCTTCAGGGATGGGGCATCCACACTTTCTCTTGGAAACCTGTTCCAGAGCCTAACCACGCCCACGGTAAAGAATTTCTTCCTAATAAGGAATCTAAACCTCCCCTCTTGCAGTTTAAAGCCATTCCCTCTGTCCAATCACTACATGCCCTTGTAAAAAGTCCGTCTCCATCTCTCCTGAAGGCCCTCTTTAAGTATTGGAAAGTCCTTTATGTTCTCTCAGGAGCCTTCTCTTCCTCAGGCTAAACAGTCCCAACTCTCTTGCCCTGTTTTCATAGGAGATGTGTTCTAGCCCTCTGATCATCTTTGTGGCCTCCTCTGGACTTGCTCTGGTAGGTCCACATCTTTTTTAAGTTGGGGGCCCCAGAGCTGGATGCAGCACTCCAGGTGGGGTCTCACCAGAGTGGAGCAGTGGAACAGAATCCCAGAATCCTCAACCTGCTGACCACGCTGCTTCTGATGCAGACCAGGAGACAATTGGCATTCTGAACCACTGCACATTGCTGGGTCATGCTGAGCTTCTTGTCCACCAACACCCTGAGTCTCTCTCCTCAGGACTGCTCTCAATTCCTTCTCTGCTCAGCCTGTACTTGTGCTTGGGATTGCACTGACCCAGGGGCAGCACCTTACACTTGGCCTTGTTGATCCTCATGAGCTTCACATAGGACCACCTCTCAAGCTTATCCAGGCCTCCCTGCATGGCATCTCTTCCCTCCAGCACCCCACAGCTTGCTGTCATCAACAAATTTACCAAACATGCACTCAATCCCATTGTCCATGTCACTGATTAGGTGTTAAACAGTGCCGTATTGCCAATCCAAGAGACATGAGCACAAAGCAAATAAACAACTGTATTCATAAAGTCAAAAAAGGATGAGACATTAGTTCATAGTTTTACTTGGTTGCATTTAAGTTGGGCATTTTATTTATTTTTTGTACAATATTGTTTATGAGTGATGACTGGTACCCAAAGTTTTGAACAAGTACCTTTCTGTTTAAAATTACAAAATATGAAAATAAAAGACTGAGTAGATTTTTAAGGAATAATGAGTATTTAGGGACAGAAGAAAGCCTTGGAATGTCCTGTCCTCTTTAACACAGGCTGAAGTATTTTGTCTCATTGCTTTGCAACTGATCCTACAGCTTGTCTTTGGTTGAAACATATACTGAAAGGGATACAATCTTGATTACAGATGTGAACAGACAGATAATCCATCACTTGATGTGATGACTTCTTTAAATAATTGTGTGTCCTGATTTTAAATTTTTCTTTAAAAGCCACATTTTTCTTTTGACTTGTCTGACCTTCTTCTGTTGGCTCTTGTTGTGTTTGGCCTCTTAGTTCCAGGAATGTCTTTCAGTAAGATGTTTATGCCCATGTGTGGTGAAAACATGCTGTTTTTTCAAGGCTAGTGTTTTTCTCAAGGAAAAAAAATAGAAAATAAGTAATTTTTGTGCTGGATTTAACTAACCTGTTGTGAGGAGCCTTCTGTGTCATGTGTATGAATAATCATCTTCCTGCCACTTCCAGCTCTAGAAAGTCTAAACCCTAAACCAACGCAGAAGATGCGTACGGTTATTATTTAGTCAGTGGCTGTATCATTCAGAATCTGTGTCTTCATGGACTGAAAACAGATTAAATGCCTTCTGCAAGATAGAGAGATCAGTTGACCAAACTGCCTGGCTGTCAGATATAGAATCACAGAATATACTGAGTTGGAGTGGACCCACAAGAATCATCAATGTTGAACTCCTGGCCCTGTGCAGAACAACCCCAGGAGTCACACCATGTGCCTGAGAGTGTTGTCCAAATGCTTCTCAAGCTCTGTCAGGCTGGTGCTGTGGCCACTTCCTGGGGAGCCTGTTCCAGTGCTCAACCACCCTCTCTGTGAAAACCTTTTCTGGATATCCAACTTAAACCTCGCCTGACAGCTTCATGCCTTTTCCTTGAGTCCTGTCACTGGTCATGAGAGTGAAGAGATTGGTACCTGCCCCTCCGCTTCCCCTTGTGAAGATGCTGAAGATTGTAATGAGGCCTTCTCTCAGTCTCCTCTTCTCTAGGCTGAACAAACAAACAAGAAAATTTTTGTGTTTAAGTGGACAGGTTTTTTACAGTATTTCTGTGATTTGACCAAGGTTCTCAAATCTAATGTTGCATGGAGCCTCGTTATTTTGTAAGTAGGTATTTAACAATCCAGTGTCAAGTACTCCTGCAGATCTAAGAACATGTTAAAAGCCAACTAAAATGATTGGAACAATTTTTGAATAGTATTTCTTTGTACAAGCAATTGCAATAAGGATGTCATGTAACCCTAAATAGAAACAGTCCATGCCACAGCAAACAGAAGCATCATCAAGCTTTGAGACAGATCTGCTATTAAGTGCTGTAATTTGCAGCAGTAGGAGTAAAAATCTTATGGATGGCTTAAGTCTAAATGTCATAAAAGAAAGGCTAAGAAAATGGTGTTTTGATTACAAGCTGTTGCACTTACAAAAATCGTATCTGACTCAAGGCAAGTGTAATACCGATCTGGACATTAGAGACACAATGAGGAACAATTCTGCTAAATAATTGTGATAATCTGGTAAGATACGTAAGTCAAATGTTAGTTTTGATTTGTAATTGTCATTTTTGTGACTGAAGCTGTGATTTCCATGGATAAATGATATATTTCAACAGCACCCTCACCTCCCAGCTTCAAGTTCTTGGATTAGGTCAGAAATCCAGATTTGTAGGAAATGATATAAAAAGCTCGCAAAGTCAAACTGAATAAATGACAGCAGTGGCAGTGGTGAGCTTTGCTGCAACATCCCTGTTCTAGCTGTGCCCAGCAGGTCTGTGGCAGGGCTACCCTGATGTTATTTGTGCAAAACACCATGTGTCAGTAGGGTGAGCTATTCAGAGAAGGTTCTGGAGTCTTATTGCCACGTGAGGGCCATTATTAAACCACCTTCAAGACCTGTGCCAAGACACTGTAGTTCAAAACTGTGTTTCTGGAGTAAAGCAGCCTTCCATCTGGTAGTTTGAGAATCAAAAGGAACATTTTTCTCGTTCAGCCAAACACTGCCTTCTCAATAAATTGATCACAGCTACATAGGCTTTTGCTCCTCCAGCAGAATATTATGGATTCCAGATCCCACAGCACACATACATGAATGACAAGTTTTTAGAATGGGGCATGAAATCTAACCATTTACTGTTTTCAAATAGGATGCTAAAAAGTCAAGACAATAAGCACCGTAAAAATCACTGAACTAATTTATAAAAGGAAAAAAATTGAACTACTGAAAACCAGGAAGTTCTTGAAAATGCTTGTATTTGTAACTACTATTCAAATTTAACAATAGACTGCAAGAATGTGCCCAGTATAATAGCTGTTAGGAGTATCAGATACAGAAAGGAAAATCCGCTGCTGCATGAGAGATGCATCCTACCAATTTTCAGCATGTCAGAAAATTAATTTCAGTGTTCAATTTTGCTCACCGTTTGGTCACCGTTGCTTGACATCTGCAAGGATCACCTCCTGTCTTCCAATCTAAAAAACAGTGAACACAGTTTTTTTATTACTGACTGACACCTATGTCATAAAAGAATATTCCCATTCAAAGTCATTTGAGAAGCCAATGTAACTGAAGGGCTAAACAAGTCTGGTGTGTTCATGGCTGTAACCAAAACATGTTTAGTGGCTCACCAGACCTCACTCTTGTGGTCTTGCTGTCATCATTTGTAATCTACTTGTGCTCTGTGTGATTGAGCTGTGAATGCTTTTGTCATGATACTTTCATTTATCATGTTTTCACAGCTCTTCACAAAATCCTTGGTTTCTTAATGTTTAATTACCAGAGAAAGAAGAAAAAAAAAATATGCATAAAGTGGCGGAATGAAGCATTGCTTAAAATTGATGAGAGTTGGTATTTCTAAATGTGAATTTTCTAATCTTGTGCCTGTGTTTGTGAACTCATAGGTTCTGTGTCTCATTCTGCTGTTGCACCCTGCGTTACCATGGGCACTTGGACCTGGAGTCATTCTGCCTCGGCTAGCCAATGAGCAGAGGTGACAAGATTAGGAGAACGTCTTCCCTGAGATCCTTGTACAATGGGGAGATGTGAAGAGTGTGCTTGAGTTCTCATGACTGTACAAAACATCTCTGAGCAAGAATCTGAGGAAATGGCTTCCATTGTCCTCTACCACAGTGATGTAGTTTTTGAGATTTATGTTGTCCAGATTTCTGCTACCAGTACATAAATAGAGTCATAGTGAGGTCAGAAATTGTGACTGTAATATTTGGAACTTTGACATTGCTCCATAAACTACAAGTTTTAAAAATTTTAAATGAAAGAATGTTGTAATGCAAAGCTGCTTGGTATATTTCTTTGAAAAAGTACTTTGTATTATTTACTATGTATATCAATTTATTTACAAAATCAAAAAACTTTAAAATATGCAAACAAAATAGACTATTTTGAAAGAGGAAATGATGCTAATTTTTTTGAAAATTATTTGATGAAAAAAATCTTTTATAATTTGAAACTTCATCTTACAGAAACTAAATTATCTCTTGGAAAAAAGTTCCCTTCGGAACTTTCAGGTTCTTGTATGTAGAAGCCTATTGTTTACATTACAGAGGAGGAAGAAATTAGTTAAAAAACCATGTCAGAGCCACTTTGATAAATTTCTGTTACTGAATTTCAGTCCATGGGAAAGAGAATCTGTTGGAAAAGGATGTAAAGTAATCCAAACCTATGACTGTACTATCATCACTTCAGTGTCTCTGTGTTGCACTGTTTTGCAGGTCAGACTAATCTATGTAGCTCAGGCTGTGCATCACCAGAGGCTCTCTGGCTTGCCATCGATCTGTCAACAGGCTGAGACCAAACCCTCCTCCAGAAAGTTAATGCATTGCCCCAACGAGCCTATAACCTTCTGCCAGATTAATTTATCTTCTGTGGTTTATTTGAAAGCAATGGATGAGTTTCCTGAGGCCACAGCCACATTCCAAACACAGGAGGCACAAATGGGATTTATGGCACATTTAAGTAGGACCACAGGCCTGATAGAAATTGTAGGGTTTTGCTGGTATTTGGGAACATGCATGTGATGAGGACGGGGTTACCAGCTCAGTGTGTCTGAGAACATCTGGTCTGGCTGAGACATCACAAGAGGCATTACCACTGCCTAGCACTACACAGGTAACATGAGTAGCCAGGTTCCCCGGTTGTCCTGACGCTGAGGAAAGAGGAACATCCAGAAAGAAAATCAGAACAAAGAGTCTAATGTGTCGAGGAATATGACACTTTCTGTTTGTTTTTTTTTCTTTTGTGGAATTAAAATGGTGAGATTAAGCTAAAGGACTACACTCCTTTGATAATACCGAAATTTCTCCAGCGTAAAATATTTCATTGAAAAAATCTTAAAAAGCTCTTGCGAAAATTTGCAGGTCAGGGTAAATAAACCATGGAACAAATTTCTGGAGCAGGCTTCTCATAATTTGCAGCCTTTAAATGAAGAAAACATTTCTTACTAAAAGATATATGATGCTTTATCTCCAATTAATGGGATTCGGTGCAAGAATTACTGGGTAAAATTTGATAGCCTATGCTATACAGGTCAGACTAAATGTTCACACTGGCCCTTGACCTTTGCAGCTATTAATCTTTCATGAGAGCAAAGCCATAAAAGACAGATGAATGCAATAAAAGGGAACTGCTGTCTCTGGAGGACTATTTAGAAGGTTCTCTTGAATTAGCTAATGTGAGGAAAAGACATTTTCTGATAGAAAGGCCTCCAAATCCCTGAAGTTAAACAGATTATCTTTCATTTTGACATGAGAGGAAATTGCATTTTGGTTAAAGATATTGTTTACTAATATCTTCTTCTTTCTGATCATTTGGAATCTGATCAGAAAGTGGAGGAGATTTAATGAAAAATATGAAAATGAAAATGTTGCAGGGTTTGCCCTTCCAGAGCTTTAGAAACATTTATCTCTCAAAAAACTAAGTCCCTCTAGTGATAAGGTAGAAAACGTTATCTCTCCTCTGGTGTGACCAGGATTTATAGATGCACTTAGGGCACAGGCTGTCTCTTTTGACCTCTCCATGTCCATCCAGCGTCCTTGAGGTGGGCTATGAGTGGGAATAGGAACAAGTGCTTTGCTCACACGTTGGAAATAGCCAGCCAGGAAGGCACTGCCCTGTGTTCAGGGAAAGCTCGCTCAGTAGGTGTTCAGGTCCTTCGTCCTGATCATGGTGAGCTGGAGGGGCTGAAGGAAACCTGAGGTGTTGCCCAGAGCCCTGTAAGCCATATCCTGAGGAAGAAAGGGGCATCAGGGACTTCTAGGGTGTTTCTTCCCTTAAAAATTTTTCTGATACCTGTGCTTTATTAATTCAGCTCCCTCTGTTACTACTTGTCCCTTTTGATTTTATTTCTCTGCCATGAATGACACTATTATTTGAATATGTATGTTACAATCTAGAGGACAACCTAGTACAGGATGTACCATACTATGGCACCTGGCAAGAAACAATGCATCTCTCCATAAGAAATATACATCAACATCTGGCTCTTGCGATTGATTTTCATCATCTCATGGAATTTTTATAATTCTATTGAAAGTCCTTCTGTGGTCATTTTTAAAAATTCTGGACATAGTGGTACCTTGTAAATGAGTGCTCTATTCCAAGCTGGTGCAAGTGGCAGGAATGAAGCTGCAACAGCTGGTTCTCATGGAGGGCATAGTCTGACTAATACACAATTTACCAAATAACCATGGTCAGAGACAAGCGCAGGGAAAGCAGGTTGCCAGCTGAGCTCACTTTCTGACAGCTAAGACAGAGCTGAAAGAAGTTTTCTTTGTGAGTGTCCCACCACTGGCCAGAGACCTGAGGAGCCAGCTCAGGATTTAGTCCCACCACCAGCAGCTTGATCCCTCACCGATCCAAGGGCTGGCTCTGCCGGCTGCTGGCTTATAACCCATACATTAGTTAGGAGAACAAAACCATTCTTCTCCAGATCATCTTGTGGTCCCTAACCACAGAATTTCCACCATCCCTCTTATATATATTATTTTCTAATACCTGTGTGTATTTTTCAGTTGTTACTTAAATAGGGATTCTCCAGTGAACTGTGCTTCAGGCCTTTTGCTGATTCACAGGTAGAGCTCTTCCCACAAAGATTTTTAATTAGCTGAAATGAGAAGACCATGTTAGGTGAACAGCTTTTCTTTTCTGCCTGGTTTCAGTTCAGTTCTGGCTACAAGTGCACTTGGTACGCGCTCAGATCCTCGGTGGTGTTCCTGCTCTGTGGGCTGCTGACTCACCCTTGCTGGCTGAGTCAAGGTGTAGGAACCGTTACTGAAGGCTGCCAGATGGAATAATAGGAAAAATACTTAGGCCAGAGTTTTACAACAAATACCAAAGCAGTTGAGCCTGTTTTATTTCTTGTCCTAGAATAAAAGTTTTCATTGTAGTCCAAGCTCTTGCGCTTTCCTTTCTTATGCTTCTTCACCAAGGTTTGAATCTCTTTTGTTCTAAAACAGAACAGAAAGCATGTGGTGAGACTAGGGGAAAGATTTCCTCCACCAAAAATCAAATAAAAACTTGAAGATGAAGGCAAAGAATAAAAACTTACTGGGATTCCCACACTGCAGTGTCCTTCCTTTGCAGAATATTGACTTCCAATCTCCATGTTGCCTTTTTTTGATGAGCACCTAATTTTGCTCTTCTCCACACAATATGTGGGCGATTGTATGCCTCAGACTGCCTGTCTATGGCTTTATTCACATTTAGAGGTTATTGAAATAAAACACATAAAGAACAAAGTTCTTCAAAGAGTGGCAAAAGGCTGTCAGTGTCATTTTTCAGCTGGGCGAGATTTCTGTGAAGTGCTTGTGACAAGGCTCATTCCTCAGAACACTCTTCATAATGGGGTGAAGGCTCTGGCTTTTCATGTATAATCCATCTCCAGTGATTTGTCGTTCTCCTCTGCAAAGAGAACACTAGATTTCAGAAAGGGCTGTGTGAATCTTACCTTGGTTAAGATCAGCAAATAAGCCCATGTCTTTTTCAACTAAAGACAGAAATCTTTATTCCTTACACTGAAGAGCTGGTAAATTAATAATTTTTCCAGGCTCACATCCTCTGTTATTTGGGAGCAGTTACACACACATGTACCAGTGGCTTACACAAATGAAAAAAAATATTGAAACTTGATTCCCATTAATCAGGAACTCCAGATTATTTCCCTGATTTTAGTATAGGTCAATGGTTTATAGTGGGTAGAGGCTGAGCACTCACAACTGAATTTATAAACTGTACATAAGTCTTCAAAACTGGCATGATATTGTTAAAACTGTAAAACGCACATAGCTGAAAGGTGTTCCTTGCAGAGAATAAATTCCATGTAGATGGTTTTCTCACGTGTTTACACAATGTTTTGCAGCATGACGCAGCATTTGAGCCAATAAATTATGTTGCTCCAGATTTCACAAATTTAGTGACTTCTCTAGGTTATTGCCTTTGGAAAGTCAGGTACCTCCTAATGGAAATCTGGTTTGGTTGCAAAGAATGCATGAAAAATCCTGTTATCCTGAAATCCATGAGGAACAAGAGAGGACAGTTTTCTCTCTTTAAAGTGTGCAACTTCTCTAAAAGAAGCCTCTTCTGGCCTTTCCCTGTATGTCCCACTCTAATCACTTGCTCACCTCTCTCATCCTGGCTATTTCTGCTGTACAGACATGGTTTTTGAACACACGTGGCTGCAGTAATCAATGCCAGTGCTTCCCCCGCAGAAGCCTGTAACCCAGCTTTTTCCCCCAGCAGTAGTTTGTCCTTGTTCAGTGCTTGTTTTCATTCTTAAAAGTGCTTGTCAGAGTGAAAAGCAGAAATATGCTCAGGATCTGATCTTATTTTTGTTTTTGTTCCCTTGCCACTATAATCTGAACTTGAAAATTATAATAGGGATCAAATCTGCAAAATCCCAGTATCAAGTAGGAAAATATACTTGGTAGTAGTCAGCCCAATTAAAAATAGCAACTGAAACAGTAATATGTAAGCTTATTTTATTCTATTAGTAATCGTTCATGTCATCATATTATTCATAGTTAGCTTTAATTAATTGCATTTTCTTTTCTTCTCTTGAGTATTGCTCAAGGCAAATTGTTAGTACTTCACACTGCTGTTGCTGCTCCCTCTGTTTGTTTTATAATTTCCTTTTTCTTTCCTTGCCATTGCCCTCTCCTTGTGCCAGGCCCTAATCTGAACCTTATTAATCAGTCTTTTTTCCATACAATAAAACAGTATTTTTTGAATTGAATTGAAACAGAAATTTCAACTCAGAAACCTCCACTCTTTTTTTTTTTTTCTTTTCCCTTGGTGTGGTCAGTTGCCTCCTTTAGGTTTTCAGCATTATGTCTCTGGTAGTGTCCATTCAAATGAACCCTTGTGATGTGTTTCCAGTTCTCATGTTTTCTCACATGTAGACTGTGATTTGAATACTCCGTATTCTTTTCCACTCTCTTCGCCTACAGCTACAGCTCTATTCTTACTCTAAATGTTCTCTAACTTTCATCTCACTACTGTTATGGTACCAAAAAAGAATCACATATAATGGTTGCTTATAGAAGTAGTTTGATTCAGTTTGGTGTCATGCTGATCTCTGTGTTCTTCACTACGTTTGTGAGCATCTGCTTTTCTCCTAAAAGAGTCTTTGCATTTAATTTTTTTAAGAACACATTAAGGACAAATGGCTTTTCTCTCCTGCTAAAGCCTTCAACTGAAGTGTGCCAACTCTTCATTTTTTTACCTTTCTTTTCATTTCCATTGCATTTTCACAACTTCATGATACAGAACAATTCAGAAAGCTAATGTTTCTGTTTCCATTTCATTTGCTTAAGCAGGGGATATGATATGCCACACTGTGTTTTTCCCTTTCTGTCCCTATTTCATTTTTCTAAGGATCCCAAAGGAATCCTCTTGTCTCAACAAACTGTTCAAAGGCAAGGGAGAAACAAAAGCACCAAGAGAAAGAAACTTCAGGGCTTTATGCTGGCTTTGTCCTTTTCCTAATTGAGACCAGACTGTAGGGAGAGATGGTAAGTTTGTGGGAGATATTCACAGAATGCTAAGACAGCACTTTTCTCATCAACTTTGGCTGATATAAGCACAATAGCACTACTGTTGCTGCCTCCCTGCACCTTGCCCTCTCTGTGTCTTGGAGGCAGTTCTCAAAGTCTCTATACCACCCCTGCATAAAGCTTGAAGAACATTAGAACTTGTCACTTTTACAACCTCTCTTGGCTTGGACAAAACCATGGGCCATCAAGCAATCAGTCAATCAGTTCAGTGCTAGCAAACTATAAACATATTTTATACTGTTACCACTAGTGAATGTTACTCCAAGCTCTCCTCTCTGATTATTGGGTTTTATTAAGGTTTCTGGGGCCTTGCTGTGTACAGTTCTGCAGACAGAAGACTATTCTAGCTAAATTTTTGTTTGGCACAATTTCAATATGGGATTTTTTTTTGGACTTTTCGTTGTTTTGTTCGCGCTGTTTTTTTGTTTGTGTGTGTCCCCATTTGTTTGTTTGTTTTCTTTTTCCTTTATATCTGCTGCAGTAACCTTCTTAAGCTTGCTGGAAATAAACCATTAAGCTGCTTATATTAACTTCTAGGCTACTTCTCTTTGGTTATTTTGTACAGAGATCACTCCTCAGCTTCCCTTGATCCACAGTGCTCTCCTGCTCTTCTCCTTTAGACACTGGTTGCATGTTTTGCTTTCTGTTTGCTTCTTCTTGGTGGGAGCTGGAGGCTTCTCAGCCACAGAAACTCAGTGTTATTCAGGTGCCAAGTTCAGCATAGAGCTTGAAGCCCTCCAGCCTTGTGCATTATCTGGATTTATGGTGCAGCTTTTTAGAAGTTTCTGACACCTGAAACAAATAGTAGCCAAAAAAGTTCTAAACCCTGCACTTTATTCCTCACTGTAATAACACAGAAGTATGTCACCATTCACACAAAGCTGTAAGACTGGACTCAAACTTCTCTGTTACCAGCATTTTGGGTTTTATTTCTCCCCACTCCTAGGTCTTTTCTAAGTTCAAGTCAGATTGCTCTGCGATCTGTGATCTTGCCTCTGCAAACACTGAGTTTGGGGCACAGCCCTGCTCTTTTAAAGACTCACAGCCTTGTCATGCTCCATCCTGCTCTGTCGCTCAGCTCTCTGAGCAGCCTGTGCCCAAACATCTGTCCAGTATTTAGCTTGGGAGGAGGGGATGGGGTGGAAACAATTTTGAAATTTCCAAAGAGACATGGAAAAATTAAGTCAAGCGATCAAGATCAGGGAAGAAGAACAGAATAATGGAAACCAGAAAAAGATGTCAATTATTTCTTTTCAGGTCAACTCCTTAGCAGTAAACCCGTGGTTTATTTCACATACCATAGGTCTCTACAATCAGCCAAGAAGATGAAATTTGAAATTAATTTAACAAGCATCATTTTATTTCAGCCAGTGAATCACTTTTATCTGCCTACTTATTTTTATGGCTGCCTTCATCACTGTATATGTAAACCTCTCAAATAAACATGATTGGTCATCACGACACTTCTCCAAGGCAGAGAATAATTATGAGCTTATTGTCTGGAAAACTGAAGTGCAGAAAAATTAGCCACTTGCGCAAGGTTAGGGAAGGACTTCCACCCCAGTTCACTGACTTTCCTTCTCCATTTTTACAGGTAAATATATATATATAATCTTTTGTGCTTTTGAGAATCTTATAACTGTTAAATGACTGATTAATAGCATTTCATTCATTTATATTAAAAAATTAGAACATTTAGTACTGCTGATATATACATTGAATTGGGATTCTTGGCATATGAGTCACAAATTACATGTATTATTCAGAGGTTTCATAGACAGGAATATGACTGCAGTTTATAACCCTGCTCTCCCAAGGGATATATGCTAATTTGCTCTGATGGAACCACCAGGAAAAAAAGTAGATATTTTTATCTGCACTGGTGCTGGCAAGACAGGTGGGTTTGGTATCTGAACTTCCCCTGCCTTTTTGTGACTGCATAGGCCAAATACATTTCTGTGCTTTTTTGCATATTTCTTTGTATTTTATTACATATCCAATTGTCATTGTTATAATAACTGTGAAAGATTGAAATAACAGTGAAAGATTGAAATTGTAGTAGAAAGGTGGAATTATCTACTTTTTAACCCCATTCTCATTACTCTAAAGTTCAAAGCACTAAAAAAATATAAAGCAGATTTAATATTAAGTTTCTGGGTTCCCTAGAAAAGTGTCTCAAGGCAAATCTACCCAATGTATGGAGCTGTGCGTATAATTTTTTTTTAGAGGATGAATTACAAAATTTAATAATAAAACCCCACTATCTTTAACATGCTCATACTTAAATGGCAATAAAAATAAAATTAATTTAAAATATTTAAATAAAAGTAAACACTTTGTTGGATTAAAAAAATGAATATTTTTTGGCATTTTAAATAAAACCAAATAAAATTCAATAATAATAGGGTACTCTTTTCCAGTTCAGCACTGGTAACCTTGCTCTCCAAAGGTTGCAGCATTCAATTACACTGCAGTAGAGAACATAAAAGTACCTGCTCTAACCAGCTTTGAGTATCAATTGCAGCTCTTCCAGTCTGGAACAGGTTGAAGCTATTCTGCTGTTTAGATTCATGTAAGGCCTAAAAGAAGTGTGCAGGTATTTGCATTCTTCCCTGTTAATGATTCGGTGTTTGAGTACAGTGTCATTCTTTCTATCTTTCTCATTGGGACACCTTCACCAAAATGATTTCTAATCAGGTAATTGGAGAGTTAATATATGATGATATTCTCGTTTTTATTTTTAATAAACAACACCCAAATTTAAGGGCTCAGATCCATGATAGGTCTTGCTGCAAAGGGTCCCAGAAGCCAGGCTGACAATATAGATGTTTACCTAAGAATTGACGATTACTTTCATCTACAGGCAAGAGTTATTTTTTCCTCATTTCATTTCAGTTCTCTTTAAGTGACTCTTCTTTTGTGTAATTTCTAAGGATTATCTGTGGATCCTGACCATGCATGGCTGAGGATGCAGGAGTTAATTTTTGGAATAAAACATAGCTGAATTAAGGAATGACAAAGATTTACCTTATCTCTTTGAAGACAGTTTCTGTTGGGTTGTGATGTGTCTCGGTGGAAAGAGCTGTACTTAAGAACAGAAGTCTTACAGCATTAGTTTTGATGAGTTACTAAAACATGCATTTAGAGGATAAGTGCAGTTGGTGAAATTCTGGCACAGTTACCATCAACAGGAATTTTGTCAGAGACTGTAATGGATTTGCAAATTCACCCATTTAAAGAAATGAAATGAATGAACAAATCCTTTTTATTCTTATTGCCATTGTTTTAATATTTTTCTTACATAATTTTCAAAATACAAATGACCAGTTCTTTTCATCCCATTTTCTCAAGCCTCTTGGAGAGTACGCGTTGCAAGAAGATCCAAACCCCCCCCGTCTTTATCTCTGTCTTTCTCTGGACCAGCCTGCTCAGGTTTCCCTATTGAGAACCCTCCTGTTTGCATCCAAGTGCACGTCACTGGGCTCCAGGAGGAACCTCTGGTTATGGTATGTTCTGAAGGCAGCTCGCCCAGGACAGGGAGGAGGGAGGAGAAGTGGGTGTTTATTTCCATAGTGGCTTATTTCCCAAATAAAGAACCTAATTATTCATCTCTCTTGGTGAGTTTATGCCTGTGAATAAAGCAAATGTATGTCAGTGACAGGGATGTAGCTGTGGTAGGGAGGGCCCATGGTTCTGGAGAGCAAATGCTGGTGTGGTCCCTGCTCCCCACTAAAACTTGTTGGAGCAGAGTCTGCTGTTGAGGTACCCTTGTGTACTACAAAGGGAGATTATATTTTTGGGTACATTTTAATTCTTGCTGGTATTACTCATAGCCTCGGTGACTCATCAATCTGGCTCACAAAGCAAAAACAGATTTACCCTTTATAGGGTTTGGCAGTTGGCAGATGATTGTTTCCCCTCTATGAATCAGACTTTTATTTATTTAGTGTAATCAAGAAGGAACTGTCTGTTTTGTGACCTTCTAGGTTAGTGAAAGGGAACAAAGGATTTCTCTTTATTATTATTATTTTTTGGCATGATGCAGTTAGCAGAACAATACAAAACTATGATAAAGAATCATGCTCTGGTTGGCTGGCTGCTTGGACTGTAGCTGCATGCCACATTATTATTCCAGTTGGTCTGAGGAACTCTTTTACATGAGCAGAAGTAAGCTATTTATGACAAATAAAGTAGAATCCATACGCTTTAGAATCAGTCAGGAAACACTGTTCCCTTTTAATACATACCTAGATAACCATTTAACATTAAGGCACTGAAAGTTCCTCGAATAACTTTGCTAAGCTGGACAAAAATAACAAGAGGCTTTTGCAACGTGCCTGGCTATTGGATAGAGTACGTCCTGCCAGATTACAGACATATCTCATGCAAATTACAAGAAAAAAAAATCAGATGGCAGTCAGGGACTGTGGTAAGCAGCTCAAGGACAGCAATTTGGGTAACAGACCCAAAATACATTTAGAAATTGCTCAATGACACTGGAGATGAAAGAAATTAGAAAAAGCTAAGTGTAACTAACCAGAAATTATTAATTGGTTACTGCTCCTTATCTAGATAAGGAGAAAATGCCATTTGGAAAGTTCATGCAGTTCCTAAACTTTGTATTTTATTTAAAGAAAATGGCTTCACCAGGATGAAGCACACTAATTCACTCCCTAGGCCTGGCACTCTGTAGGAATTTTGCTGAGACCTGTAAATGATCTGCAATATGTTCAGGGAATGCCAAAACCCATTATTCCTCACTAGAGCTGCATTTGCTATTTAGTTTTCCAAGCTGGCTATTTCCAAACATTTTTCCCCTTCTGCATTTAGCCAACAGAAGGTCTCACATGCCGTGGAAAGCCTTGGTGCCGAGGGAAGCAGCCATGGGGCCCTGCAGGGTGGGCTGGCAGTGGATGGTGTGCCCTTGCCATGAAAGGGGCACTGGCCTCCCTGGCATTGGCAGGGCGCTGAGCATTGCACCCATGAGGACACAGCTTCTTGTCCTCGCTGCATTTCTGTGCTGCCACACTCTGAAGGTTATAAATGTGCTGGTTTATTAAGAGCCTCGGCTAAGTAAGGGTACGCTAGGAAGATAAGTTAGAAAAACACAAGTTCCTCAAGCTAAGTACTTGAAAAGGTACATGGTAAAGTAACCCATGCTTCCTTTAAATCAGGTCTTTCTAGGGTATTAAAAGTCTTCAAGTTTCAGATGGGAAAAAATCTGTGTTAGTTATAAATAAAGCATGACTGCCCAATTGGTTTAGCTGGATTGAAGGCATTCCAATAAGAGTTTCCATGAACAATTTCTTTGTTAAGAAATATCTTCTTCCTTAATTAGCAGATCTCACTTACCAAATTGCCAAATTGAGAGTGTTTTTCAGCAAACAGTATGCTTTGCTTGGCAGTGTATGGTCAATGAGTGACATCAGATGACCAAGGGATACTGCAGGATCTTCCTCACTGGGATCTGCAGACAGGATAAACGATCACCTGTGGGGAACAGTTTCAGTGAAAGGTGAGTCAGTGATATCTTGAGAGCTCTTTCACCACTCTGTTTTTATCTGTCAGGGGAAAGATAAAATGATGGAAACCATGTTTGTTGGTGGGTATTCAGAGATGCATAATTTGACATGAAAGAAGATTGATTCCATTTCTGTTGGAAGTCAAAGCATCTCTGAATAAACCCCAATTCATTCTCAAAGCTATAGTGTTATTGACTTAAGAGAAGACATAAAGAAGTGCTTATCTCGAAGAATGTACTTAAGGCATATTCCAAGATTCTTTACTCTGACCCTGATAATACCTTGACACACTACTGTGACCACAATTTTTGTGTGGCTTCACCTGAAATACTCCCAAAGCAAATGTTCTTGAATTTCATAGTGTGAACTATCTTGCAGTAAAATGATCATGAATACAACTAGACCAAGGAGAAAATTACTTGCAGACACACAAGTGTACTTTATTCTTCCAGTTTCTTTTCCTCAGAAGCATAATACTCCTGAGATGAGCAACTGTCAAAAATAAAACAGTAAAAATAATACGCAGTATTTGTGTAAAGATACAGTGATTGAAGTTAGTGATATTCATGATTTGATTATGGCTTTCAAGATTTTTAGTATTCTTCAAGACTTCTTTTCCCTCATTTTTCTTGTGCCATATGAGAGGCTCTACTATTGCTTAATAAAAAAAGATTCTAATTCTCATAACGTGAAGAAAGACCTTAAGAGTTCATAACCAGATGCAGAATAGAAAGAAGAAGACACACGGTTTTTCTTTTTCACTTAAGTATTACAATTTTAAAGTCAACCCAAAAGTTTATTTGTCCTTCCTCTAGATTTGGGGTCTCTGTATACTAAGACAAAAGCAGACTCACTTCCAGTGAACCATCCTGTGTACATATACAAGATAAGCAAAGGGTGGGGGAAGCAAACTATTGTTAAGAATGTGGAAATTAAGCTTAAGGGATTAAACTGCCAGTACTTTCAACACCTTGTTACACAGATAAGGTCACAGCCCAAGAGAGCACAGAGGCAGCCTGCAGGAGAGCTGGGGACTGACCCCAGCTACTCCTTGGGAAGGGACACAAGTGGCATCAGCAAGAAAAAACAAACAGAAAACTCCAGTACCCAACAGTGATAAAACAGCTGCAAAGCTTAGTACTTTCATAATGAGTGTCACTGTGAAAAATCTCAGTGGACTGCCACAATTGTCCATGTTTTTGTCTCTGGGTTAAGGGACATAGGTGAGAAACACAGAGCACAATTATTGTTCTTCATGAAATAGTTCAGCTTGGGAACTGCTTGCCACAGGATGCTGTGATTGCTAAAATTTACAGAGCGTTAAAAGGAAACCAGACAAGCCCATGGGTAAGAAATCAGTAAATTGTACCAAATTAAAAAACAGCCAAGTAAACCAAACTGAACCTACAACATACCTATATTTTTCTTAGGGTTTACTTTTATTTGAAAATTACTCAAGGGTGAGAATGCATTTCAGTGATATATCTTGTTTTCCTTGTTCCCACACTCTTCCTTAGACACTGACTTGTGGTCACTGCTGGAGACAGGATGTTGGTGTAAATGGGGTTTTGTTGTGACCTACTTCCACTGTCCCAAGGCTACAATATTATGGGGGACATGTTCTTACACCTGCTGAAGATCTAACCCATGAGCTGTTGGAAGTTTTCTTAGATGCTATGTGGGCTTTGTGGATATTAGGTAGTTTCCAGAGAAGCCTTTTCCCAGAATCTCTTGGCCCTGCAATAAAGCATTTCTACATGGTTCTAGATGCTTTAGACTCTGTTGTTGGGACTGCAGCTCATGGAAGGGATCAAACCTTGTTGCCAAGGGTAGGCTGCACCACACTGGAATTTTTTTTCTCAGTATACCCTTGACATTTCTAAAATCTAAGAAATGAGTTTCTACAAATAAACAACATCTGTGTGTTATCAGTATTATCCATCTTCAAGATGGAACACATTCATCTGGGCAGATCCTGAAAGCCCTCCCAGGAAAATTTCAAATCCCTTTTCTAGGTAAAGCAAACAGATACTTCTGCCCCAGCCCTGCATCCCACACTGACTCCTGCATCTACAAGGAGCCCCAGTGACCTCTCTGTGTCCATACAGGCTAACCATACTGCAGGGCAGTGCATTACCTTTTAGAATTAATACAGGATGGTTTTCAATGAGTATACTTCAATTTTGTCACTTCTCGCAACAAGGAAATTACATTTAAATTGGCATCGATGAATAAATTGAAATGTACAAAGGTCTTAAATGAAAAAGCATCAAGTATCCATGTAAGCTGAAATCAGATATATAAACTATCAGATAAGAAATACAGGTCTTGAGAACAAAGGTGCATCAATAGATATATTTCAAAAAAATGCATTTCTGTGTGATTTAAAGAAAGACCTGGTGGAGATGTAAATAGTTTGGAAGCTAAATAAGCCACACTGTAATCATTTATTAAAAAGAAATATGTGTGAATTTCAATGATTTGTAGAAATATAGCCCAAATTTGTGGGAAAAAAATCACAACAATTTAATCAAACTGTGGGTCAGACTTACACTGTAATATAATTATTTGCCAACTAACAAAAGAAAAATGTAGTAAATGGGAAAATCTTACCATTTCCCCCCCAAAATCCACTGGCAAAAGAATCAGTAGTTCTTCAGGCTCCCATTTCTAATTCCATTTGCCTTCTTGATTGCAAGACGTTACTGGCTTTTAGTGATCTGGTAGTGACTGAGTGCTCCGAGCATGTTCCTGGCCTGTTGCAAACACAAAGGAAACTGGGTTTACAAGCAGTCACTCGTGAAGATTGGTCAAGCTGCCTGTTTGCAATGGGCTGGGACCACATGCACATCCAGCCACTGCCATTTGACTGACAGACAATTAAGATTTGTTAACTTGGGCTTGTGAGAACATACCATTAAAATGCCTTCACTGCACTCAAAAATACGTAGTGTCAAGCTTGTGATAAAATTTTATTCCATTGATACTACATGGAAATGAAAATAAAGCCAGGTACCGTGCAAAAGTTTACATCTTCTATCCACATTTTACTCTTTCTAGATTTTTATGATCAAGCTTCACCATTTCTTCCTTTCAGTACTAAGTGCACTTCCAGAGAAAAAGACATTAGATATTATCACAGTTTTTTAATGGTTTTTACCAGCATTCAGAGGATCTCAAGACCACACAAGGAGATCTTTGGCAAACCTCAACTACAGAGTTTTCCACAATGCTGTGTGGCTGCCTTTTGAGAATCTTTAGCTTCGGTTGTGATTCACTTGTTGAAAAAACCTTTTAATATGTAAGAACTGAAGTGCTGTGCTTTTTTTTTTTTGACAAGTTATTAATTCATTTTTAGCTGAGACTCCACATCTAGATAAGAGCTCCACTCCCAACAGGCAGTTACTTCTCATTGCCTGAATTCTTTCCATCAGAGAACTAGGTATAAATTTATCACTGTGGGTGTGACAGCAATCTGCAGATTCAGTAATAGATAAGAAAAGAATAAATTATTTCTCTCTGATAATTTAGTGGCCAAGTGATTTCACTCTAGCATAATATTAAAAAAAAAGAAAAAAAAAGAAGCATTCAAGAGGCTGGTAGCATTTATTTTCTCTTTCTGCTTACACGTAATAACAGAGGGATGCAGACCTTATCTTTACATTCAAATTATATCAATATTTTGAGCTGATATACAGATTAAATGAAATCACTACAAATTCTGCAGAAATGAATAGGTAATTAAACTGAACTACTTTGACTCTCAGAAAGTCAGGTGTGTAATCTAAGCCAAAGGGCTACCATCAAAAGAGAGTGAGAAAGAGAAGAATGAGTGGGTAAAATGCAGCCGTTCATAAATAAATGTCTAAAATAGAATCACCCTCTGGAGATGCTTTTATGTCTGCTGTTTAGTAACAGGCTGAGTTTTGATGATTAGCTTCAGATTGACATCTTACTGTTAAATAGCTAAAATTAGGTGACATGAACTTTATCTCTTTTTACCCAGTGCAGCAAAGCATTTAATAGCAATCTTATGTAAAGAAATTGCAATAAATCTTTTTAAGTGCATTGCTGGATCAGGTCAAGAGTGCTCATCAGTTTGCAGGATTAAATATTGTATCTCTAATAGTGTTTAGCACTTGAAATTTCTGTCAATATCATTGCTCTTAATTTTCAGTTACTGCTTTAAAGCTTTAAAATGTGAGGACCAGATTTGAAAGGATTCGTTTACCACTTGTCTAATCTGCCTTTACCAGAGGGAAGTGAAGGTGTAGGAAAAAGATCTTGCACATCTCACATCTGGCTGAATACTAAGCGTCTGAAAGTAATTTTCTTTTGTGATCTTAAAAAAGCAGGGAAAGGGAAAAGCAGAGACACTGAAGTGGGAATAGATTTAACATACAATTACTACATTTACTTAATGGTATACTATGCTTACTTTAGGCATCTACCTTAGGTGCAATTAAGGAAATGCAAGTTTAGGAATCCAGATTCCCTTTACAGTCAATGGGAAGAGACACTCAAAGGGACAGTGGGAACATCATCATTAGCTGCCCATAACCTCCAATGTTACCTATTTTGCTATTTAATTGCAACATTATTGCCTGGTTGTTTCCTGGCAAGGTATAAAGTACACATGGAAAAATTACATATTGCGAGAACAGAGAGCACCTTTTTGAGCCCATTTAACTCCCCTGCAAGTTGGCAAGCAAACCCTGCTTTCACTGAAATCTGGTGTCTAAGGAGCACAAAAATGTTTTTCACACGGTATTTACCATATTTTACAGCACTATTTCACAGCAATCTAGATAAGTGCCTTGCATAAACTGTGTTGAGTTTGAGAGGCTAAACTCTATTTGCGTACATAGCACAAAGATAAAATAGAAGCTACTGAGCAATGTTATGCCTTGACTTTGAACATGGTAGGTATAGCACATTATCATCTGGCAAAAAACAAACACATTGAATTTTTGACAAATATTCAGAAAATTAAACTTTTACTCAATTATCCATCCAGTTTAGTGTCCTAAATGACTGAAGGAGTAAAATACTTCTCTTGCCTACATTACTGTTGTTTTAGGCCAAAGACAGGATTGGCTTTAGCAGCTCTGCTCTGACTTCTATTATATTGTTTGACTTATTACAAATCTAGACAAAACAGAGGAAAGAAAACATTTCAAATTTTGAAGACTATTACATACTGTCTTATTTGCAGCTAATACAAAACAGGATTTTGCATTTTCTTCTCTGACTCTAGTTTCCACAATACGTCCTTATCTTTGCTGCTCATTCAAGATGGACTCACGTATTTTGTGAGGCTCTACTGCAAATAGCTCCATTCTCGGAAAAGTCTTGTTCTAAGATGGTGGCCTAAATCGTCACTCTCCCACCCATGGTGGGAAGTGAAATATCTGCTTAAATTGGCAGACATTGACTGGTCAGTGTGCTAGAGATGTGCTCCAGAAAAAAAGAAATTTTGTGAAGGATGAACCAATTTTTTACACAAAGGGGAAGAGAAATTACTACCTTGATCTGCTTGTTGATGCAAAGCATCATTTATTAGTCTAAAGAAGTTAGCTTATTTTTATATGCTTACTAAGGTAAAATGTGGATTTTCTAACAGCTCCTTCTAAGACAACACCTAGCACAGTCTGGTGGACTAAGAGACTGTTTGGAGACCCAAAAGCAAAATTTTCTAAAGGAAATAACTCTTGTCTTCTTTCCAATTCAGTTTTCTACTGTTATTCTCCAGACTTTACATCGTTGCTTAACTATAAATTGTCCCATGCTACTTTTCTAGGTGTAGACTGCATGCAGCCTCGATGTTATGCTCCAAGTAAGTTGCTGCACAGTCCTGATAATATGAGCATCTATAAAGGTTTTTTTTTTAACACTAAAGAAAGTGTCAGCTGCATGCAGATGCTCTGGGCAATGGGCTTTTTTGCCTTTTGTCCTTACTAAAGCACATTCTTGCCCCACGACATTTTCTGACTTAACGCCGTGTTCTGGTTTGAACTGAGGTGTAGTGGACGGAGGGGCTGTGTTTTGGATTTGTGCTGAAAACAGCCCTGATATATCGAGATGTTTTTGTTATTGCTGAGCAGTGCTGGTGAGAAGATTGGGAATGCACAGGAAGTTGGGAGGAGACACAGCCCGGGCAGGTGATTCAAACTGACCAAAGCGATATTCCATATATTACCATATAACATCATGTTCAGTATGTAAAGTGGGAGGATGAAGGGGGAAGGAGGGATGTTCGGAGTGATGGTGTTTGACTTCCCAAGTCACTGTTACATGTCATGGGGCTCTGCTCTCCTGGAGATGGCTGAACACCTGCCTGCCCATGGGAAGCAGTGACTTAATGCCTTGGTTTGCTTTTCTTGTGTGCACAGCTTTTGCTTTCCCTATTAAACTGTCTTTATCTCAATCCATGGGCTTTCCAGCTTTACCCTTCTGATTTTACCCCCAATCCCACTGGTGGGGCAGTGACCAAGCAGCTGTGTGGGGCTTGGTTGTCGGCTGGGGTAAAAACACAACACCCAAAAGAAAAGAGCCCCTCCTAAACCTGAGAACTTTCCTCCTGTACTCAGCACTGGTGATGCCACGTCTTGAGTACTGTTCAGTTTTGGGCCCCTCACTTTAAAAAGGTTATGGAGACCTTGGAACCTGTCCAGTGAAGAGCAATAAGATGAAAGGTCTAGAAAACGTGTTTTATGAGGAGTGGCTGAGGAAGCTGGGTTTGTTTAGTCTCAAGAAGAGGACACTCAGGGAGGAGATCATCGCTCTCTACAACTACCTGAAAGGAGGCTGTCGTGAGGTGGAGGCTGGTCTCGTCTACTGTGCCTGCAGTGAAAAGACCAGACGAAATTGCCTTAAGCTGAGACAGGGGAGATTCAGATTAGATATTGGAAAAAAAAATCCCTGTTAGGGTGGTCAGGCATTGGAATAAGTTGCCCAGGGAGGTGCTTGATTCACCACACCTGGAGATGTTTAAGAGGTGTCTGGATCTGGCACTGGGTGAAGTGGTTTAGTGGTTACAGTGATAGTGCTGGGTGAATGGTTGGACTGGAAAACCTTTGAGATCTCTTCCAACTGTGATCATTCTATGATTCTATCAGTCAGCTGAATTGGCTACAGATTGGTATGAGCAGGCAGCTGGCCAGGTCTCACTTCTGTA
The DNA here is from genome assembly GCA_013398955.1 of Callaeas wilsoni. NCBI lineage: Eukaryota > Metazoa > Chordata > Aves > Passeriformes > Callaeidae > Callaeas > Callaeas wilsoni. Next base: position 72,328 of record VWPU01011213.1, read on the forward strand.
CCTTCCCTCTGACAGGTTTCTTGTAGGGGTCACTATTAGCAAAAGAAGAGGCAATGTCACTGGCTTGGTGTAAAAGAGCTGAGCCTGAACAAAAATTATACCTCCACATTTCTTGTCCACTTTATGAGATGTGGGGAATCCTGCTAAAGTAATTTGCTAGATTTGATGACTCTGATGACTCAGTGTTGCCTCGCTTGTGGATGTCAGCCCTATCGCTATGAGTGTTAAGTGAAGGATATGGGTTAGCTAATGGGGTGGGACTCTGACATTCCTCAGAGGCTTCTAATTCCTGTCCTGTTACTGGAGTCCCTAGAGAACCCCTCCCAAAGAGCTCTGTCTTCCTATTACCTCTGCTAATGGCACTGAGACCTGTGTACCACCACGTATGATGAACGCTGGCAGGCTCCTCTGAGACGGGAGTCTAAAATTCCACATCCTATTCCCTTTCCACAGACTTCTGTCAGTAGGGACTTGTTCTTATCAGTTTGAGAGAAGAAGCATTTGCTGATACAACCTTCTCCTGCACTAATGAGATCTCCCGCCCCATAGATGTTCTCTGAAAGATTAGTAGTGCAGACTAGTATAGTGCTGCTATAGCAAACAATACTTCTAATCATGCAATCCTAATGAGACCATTTGGGATTATGTTGAATTAAAGGTGCTGGGTTTTTTTAAATTTGATTTGATTTGGTTCTTTATTTAAATGTTGTCTTCTGGTAAGCAAATAAATAGCTGCAGTTAACTCAGTATACAAGTTCAATTGGCTGAACTAAGAAGTAAAATTCACCTGCAGTAACAGCATCAGGGTATTTCAGAAATACAAGATACCACACCTTGAGCCAAGATTCAGAGCAGGGGCGCTGAGTGGCAGCATACAATTAGAGCCTTAAGGCCTATGTGTAATAGCCAGGTATTGCTGGCCAAGAAAATTTCTATATAGAGTTCAGTGAAAGTGGAATGTTGAAAACACAGTAACCTGGAGTAAACATTTACCACCTTTCATCTTAAAGTTATTTTAAAATTATTAATTGACTCCAGAAGGTTCCAGAAACATTGGTACTGCCATCTTCATTTAAAAAATTAAATCACAGAATTAGGAAAGGTAATGGCTTTCTCTAAGTGGTTAGCAGTGAGAGAAAGAAAACCCAGCCTCAAGATGATACCTCAGGACTTCTGGTTTTCAGACCTGGTTTTCAGAACTAGTTTTCAGTAAAAAAAGTTGCATCTCCTCCAATCCATCCACAATATACCCAATACTGCACCTTTTCTTGCTAAGTAGAAAGAAATCCTCAGTTTGGGGTATCACATTTGGGTCAGGTTTGGATGCAGCACAGCTCTCTCTGGAACAGTGTGTGCCTTCCAAGTTTGGTCAGACACACGTTGTACAACTGTGCCTGAAGGCAAGTGGCAGTGGTTTACATTAGGATCAGAACTGAGCTTGGGACAGTGAGTTCAGCAAGCATGAGAATAATGTTTCTTTCTTTAGCCATCTGCAAGCTCCACCCCGTTTCTCCAAATTGCTGAACTATTTACAAATGTTTAAGAGAATCTCTGTGTGATGTTTACACTGCCATGCATTTCAGATGCAGGCAGAGCTATACAACCAAGGCCCACCTCAAAGACAAGAGCTGTTCTGTATTATCAAAATGTGTACTGGTCCTACTCTGCACTACCATACAAGGCAGTTCTGCATTCCTCCTGGTAACCTTTCATTACCTCCTAAGTTTTCCAGATCACTGGCAGATTTCTTAAACTTCATGGAATGATTACAGGCTTCCTAAATATAAAGCCCAGATTCTGTTTGGCAGCTTTGTATGGGAATTTCAAAATGAAGAAAAAAGGTATTTCAGAAAAGACTGTTAAGACCATTTGTATAACTGCCCTGCAGTTATACAGTTTACAGATTCAATAAACTTTACCAGTTAGAGTGAACCAGGCCTCAAAACATCACTGGGAAGTTGCTATTGCACCCATCCCACACAGGATGGGAACCGAGGGACAGAATGCCCAAGGAATTTAGACAATGTCTCGTTGCATTCAGCCAGCAACTGGAATTAGATGTTGGATGTTTCTGCTTTGCAGTCATACTCTGTAGTCTACTAAACTATGCTGATTCCTTGTGCTTTTAGACAGGAAAGAATTATTACATAAAAAGGATTCTAAACAGCATATATTGATACTTTCCATGCATTATGATTAAATTAGAGCAGGCTAAGAACCTGTTCGTTTGTTGTAATTAAGAAATTTGTAGAGGCACATTCATTTTTAGAGATAATTTCCCTAACATATAAAAAAAAACAAAACAAAATTTAAAAAAAGAAGCAATGGAATAGACACAATTCCACAAAAGTGGCCTGAAAAACTTCTGAATGCCTATGATATTGAGAGTTTTTGAAGCGAAAAAAAGTGCATTGAATTCCTGGAATGAGAGAGATGCTGTTTGTATTCTGCCCACAATGTTCTGGCTCCCTATTCTGGAAGCTCATTAAAATGTTTTCTAAGAACTGATGAACTGTTTACTGATTTTATTCTTACTGATTATTCTTGATTTGTCTCCTGAATATACCACAAAACTTGCTAATTAAAAATACCTCCCAGCTTGTTACAGCTGGAACTTTAAGGTATGTTGTTGACTTTTTTCCATATTTTCTTTGATGAGTATGTGTCCAGCTGAGACAAGAGAAGCCTCAATAGCGTCCATTGAGTCAAATTTCTACACAATCCAACTAAAAGGTGTCAGTACCTAAAACATGTCTGTCAGAATGTGCCATTTTTGGGTCCAGAATTTGAAATGCAGTAAAGGTTACAGCCAAAATGCTAAACAGAGGGTCACCCCACTAAAATATATGAGAAGGAAATGCTGCAAATGCTGAACATGGATTTTTCTGCCTGTTCTGAAGCTTGCTAGTGTCAGATAGAAATGGGTGCAGACCACACTGAAGTGTTAGTTAAGGTACTTTTGGAAAGACTCTTCAGACTGAGTCATGCGTGGATGTGTTTTCCATGTAGGCGGTCTGTGTGCGAGACAGAGGAGCCTCTTCTCCTGTAACCCTAGCCAAACTTGGCAGAGGGATAGACATCTAATATTAAGTTCTTAAAAGTTTGAAAAAACTAGCAAAACAAGTTATGTCTGTTAATGCTGAACCTCTGCTGAGCCTCAGCCTCTTAAAAGACAACAGAAATTTCACATGGACAAATAAGATCTAATGAATTCCCTAACCATGGGAAATGTGTTAGTCAGAGGTTACGCTTTAAGCTGCAGAAAACCTCAGAGCTCTTGCCTGTATGGAGTCTCTGCTACCTAGTAAATGTAGATGATGATAAAAGACATAAATACATTTATAAATATGTTTTCCCAATTAGATTCTTTGAAGTCTCTAAGGGAGAAACTCTTGCCGCAAATTAATATAATACAATTAGATTGTCGATTAATCACAAAACCTCTGGGAGCTAAGCTGCTTTGGTTCAGGTACTTGGAAATGCTTTGACTTTCATAAGGAAGGTGCTATGGAGCAGTGATCTTAGCTAGCAGGAGAAATGGCAGCTGGTAGGTACCTTTTCAGTGATGTATGACAGTGGAAACCAGAGCAGGCCAGGAGATACAAAGAACTAAATTACAACTGTCATTGGAATAAGCAGGTTGCAAATATGACTTGGCTGGACAAGGCCCTGAGTAACAATGTACCCACAAATCTTACCCTGCTTTCAGCAGAGGATTGAACTGGATGACTCCTAGAGGTCTTCAGTTTAAATCTTTCTGTGATGTTATAAGCCCTCAAACACTGATTCCACAGTTAAAAGATGGGTAGTTGATTTTGCTTTTATGTTGCTTAGCGTTACTGGTGCATGAACAACTGGCCTGGATCCCCTTAGCTTTTGGAAAATTTAAAAGGACATCAGCATCTTGCTTGTTTAGGAACATAGGGATCGCCTCAAACTTTTCCAAATGCCTTCTGAATGCTATTCCTGTGTTTCACTTCTGCTCTAATTCTTCAGAATGAGAAGTGAAATTCCTCAGAATCAGGTCTTCTTGCTAGGAAGACTCATAAAGTTAACCTCAGGCAGCAGACTTCAGCACAGTGCATCAGACCATCAGCACACGAAAAAACTTTTGCTTTATTGAAATGAGACAAACCTATTAATCACCATACAGGAGTAACAGATAACTTTTTAGATATGTGTGCAACATGGGTTACTGCTGAATCACAGAATCACTGAATGGGTAAGACCAGAAAGGACCACAGAGGGTCATCTCGTCCAACTTCCCTGCTCAAGCAGGGTCATCCCAGACCACATGGCACAGGACTGTGTTCAGGTGGTTCTTGAATATCTCCACTGAGGCAGACTCTACAACCTCTCTGGGCAAACTGTTCCAGTGCACAGTCACCTGCACAGTAAAGTTCTTTCTTATATACAGGTGAATATAGAATGCACTTCCTGTGCATCAGTTTCTGCCTGTTGGTTTTTGTGCTATTGCTCGGCACCACGGAGCAGAGCCTGGCTCCATGACACCCTTGACACCCTCCCTTCAGATCCTGATAGACATTGATGAGGTCCCTGCTCAGCTGTCTCTCTTCAAGGCTGAAAAGGCCCAGCTCCCTCAGACTTTCCTTTTAAGAGAGATGCTCCAGCCCCTCAATTTGCTTTGTTGTCCTCTGCTGAACTCACTCCAGAAACTCCAAGTCTATCTTGTACTGAGGAGCCCAAAACTGGACATGGCACTCCAGATATGCCTCATCAGGACTGAAGAACAACATTTCCTCACCACCTGTCATCTTGAAGTCCTCTTCCTATCTCACAGCCTTGGTTATTGCAGCCTGTTTCTTACCCTTATGGTCTGATTTCTACCCATAGCAATTAAACAGCATCATCAATTTTCCTTTTCTAGAGCAACTGAACTTCAGCACTTCATGCTTTTTACCTTTTAATAGTAAGTCAAAACTATTTCACAGTGCTTCCATGATTCAGCATTATGCCCTGGCTTATTACACGTTTCCCCTCTAATTTCCCACTCTACTCATGTTCATTCTGAAATATCTTCCTTGTGCCTCTTTCTCATGTTCATTCTAAAATATCTTCCTTATGCCTCTTTCTCCTATCCAAATTCCTGGTCATGCTGTTTTCCAGTTCTGCACTGCCTCTTGGACTTAGAGCCCTGTCCTCAGCTTACTCTTTAAAGCCTTCAGAACATCTCTTTCAGTTCAAAACTTACTTTCTGGTGTTTCCCAGAGCCCTGCCCTGTGGATGCGCAGCCCATGCGCTGAGCGCAGCACAGACGGCATCTGCTGGGGAACTGAGGAACATCAGGTGGCTGCTTGCAAGAATTCAGTTACTGCCAACTTAAAAATCAAGTCTTGACTCATGTAAACAACTCGTTCAGGGCAACCAATAAATAGCCTCGATGCTTTATTGTGACACTAAATTGTTTTAACAAATGAAAAGTTAACAAATATATGAAGCTCGACTAGTTTCTCATAAACTGGGTGCAAAAGTTTTCTATGACAATGCTGGGCATGAATCCAAATCTGAACAATGCTGGGCTTAATTTGTAGCAGAAACATCCTCTTATTTGTTTTTTTTTCCCACTTGTTTAGAGGGGAGGCAAAAGGGGAAACTGATCTGTAACATTTTGTTGTGATTGTTCATAACAACCACCGAACCCGACACTGCTGCTCTGCTGGTGGCACAGTGAAACAGGTACTGCCTCAGTGCTTGCCAGAGGTAAAACCTATCTGGGTCATTTTTTGTGAGTTAGGCAGTGAACACAGGGTAGCAGTCTACAATCTGAGCCTAGCTGGCTCAGATGGCTTTGGACTTTTGTTCTCTAAAGCTCCTTTACCCATCATTTTATGTTAATAAGAACATGGAAAAAATGAACACGTTATTTTCAGTACTTGATGATAATTAGGTGATATGTTTTCCATTTGGCACTTATTTCTAGGACCTCTTTGGCAGTACACTTCACTTTATTAAGTATAATTTTTTGGCCTTATGCTTAATTAAGAAACTCAGTTTACTTACTGAAGGACTGAGTAAAGGCAGAGGTAGAAGGCCCTGGCCTATAGACTTTTTCAGCCTCAGCACTTTGAAGCAATAAGGCAGTAGATGCAATGAGTGCAGAGAGGCTCCAACTTTATACCATTAACAAGCAACTCTTTGCAAGACAAAAATCACCAAATCTACTTGTGTGTGATCCTACTCGCTGCTGAGTGCTAACACAGCAATACAACTTCAATGGTGTATTTCTGTTAACATTAAAAATCATTAGCTGTATCCTGTGTATTTTAGGTTGACTATGAAATTCTTATTGCTTTGGTCTACCTACAACAGATGATATGAAGGGTGCCTACCAACACCACAGCTTGGTGGCTGGGACATTCTCCCAGAAGCTGAGAGGGAGATTTGGAGCTAAAATGCTTGAGGACAGCCTTGAATCCATACTTCCCACTTCTGGAAGCAAACACTTCACTCATTCAGAGACACAAAAAAAGGTGAACAAACCTTTCCTGTGTTTCACAACAAAAACTATAAAGAAAATAACATTTGCACTCAATGGAGACTGATGGGTATGTGAGGAGCAGTTGGAGTGGGTTCCTGTCAGTTCTAGGATAAAACAGGGCACTCCACAGTCCTGACACATGAAGAGGTGTGGAGGCCTAACAAAAGATTTTCTACTGGTGTCTCCCACTCTTTTTCACCACACAAAAGCATTCATATATATTGATGTAAATCAGACTGGATTCTTCTCCGTCAGTGTTTTGCTTGGGCTAAGAAAGGAGGACTACATGGGCCCCACAGGACTGCTCTTGTGGAGGTGATTTTTAAGATGGCTTTCCACTGAGATTCGACAAGGGTGGAAGAGTACACCCAGGACCTGAGGACACTCTACCTGAAGTCTGAATTTCTGCCCTTGAACTGCTACATACACTAGCTCCCTTCATCCTGTTCTCTTAGTACAGCCGTTGTGTCCCTGTTCCCTAGGAGAGCTTGCTGCTAGGTGAATTGCTGACCCTTTCCTGGACTGCCAGCCTCCTTCTGGCCACCCGCTCCTAGCTCTAGCATCCCAAACCCATGCTAAATTTAGCAGAGGCTGTTGAGCAAAATATTACCATTCTGCTACCCCTACCTCACCAGTTCTTCTGGGAACAGAGGATCTAGGGTGTCCAAGTACTTCTAGTTCTGCAAGCAAATACTTCTGTGCTAATGGTCATTACTACAACAGTCAGATAATTTTGCTTCACACCATTAACTGTGTTCCGTAAGACTCAAAACCTATGATTATAGAAGCAAATGGGAAGTTGCTGTGTTGATTGCTCATTAGCATGTCTTTTAATACACAAACTTCAGATTTCCAGAGGTAAAAAAATACATATAAGAGCTGATTAAAATATGTTTTTCTTTTATTTCTAGCATATGTATAACTATATTAAGTTTGAAATGTAATCCAAATATTAGTAAAAGTTACAGATTATTCCTACCATGTATAAATATGTTACTAATTCAAAGATGTGTTTCTTTAGCTTTGCTCTTTCAGAGTTTTTGCAAAGCTTTTACCAGCCTCAATTTTACAGACCCGCAGGATAACTCTTCCTTAAGTAAAAAGACTTAGTTGTTAAAATGACTGCTTTTAAGTCTTTCTTACCAACAAAGTTCTACTCTTAAGCAGAGAACTTCAACATTCAAGAGAGGTCAAAATTTCATCTGGAAAGTATATATTTTTATTACTGAAGTATGCAAAAGCTTCCAGCTTCTATTCTTAGCTTATTAAGATAAATAGGTCCAAAGGGACTTCTAATAAAACAGCCAAAAAATGCAAGAGAAAAAACGCCAACACTTTACTGCCAATACTTTTATTGACAGTGACAGAAGGAAATCTCCTTAACGCTTGTTTTCGAGGTCCTATACGTTAATGTATCTTTCAGCTAACACAAAAAGCATTATCTGCAGGAACATAAATTCCTTCCTAGCTCATTACAAGAACAGTTCAGCATTCCTAATCATCTCTGACCTACTGTGAAGTCACACAGCAGTATCTTTGTCTACTCTCTGCATTACTTGTACGTTACACTTGACATTCTTAAGACATGATCCTTTTCAATTACTGCATGAACAGAAATTAAACTTTGGATATTCCATAGCAGAAACACCTAGGTGCATCGGGTTCCAGGGAGGAGAGCCAGAAGGGATCAAGCAGGCAAGGGAAGATACTCAAGAGGAGTGCCAGCTAAAGCCAGCAAGCCAACATGCTTCAGAAGAGGCATGGAAAAAGTCACTCCTAACTGATGGACTATTGAAATGGTTTGGTTTGATATAAATTTCTTTAGCAATTGTGTCTTGATAGAATAAATAAGCCCTGAGGTATCTCCTGCTCAGTTTTGCAAATGAGGGTTACACAATAATGAAGTTTAATAAAAAAAACTGTTCAAAACAAGATTTACAGTGAAAAGTATGACCGCTATCAGTCCAAGTAATAACATTAATGAGAAAGCTGTTACACAGTGTGGCAAGGGAGGGCAGGGAAAGGTGCAAAAGATCTTTTCACAGTTCTTTATAAAGGTCAGCTCCATCTTCCAGAAGAGATGTGAGTGGGTGAGGACAGATGTACTGAAGACACATAAAACCCAGTCACTATTAAGCCATCCTTACGGATAATCATTAAACAAGACCTTATCTCACCCCCAACAGCATTCTCACAGCATGTCCTGTACAAGTTAAAGTACATAAAGTTAAAGTACATAACCTGCTACAGGATAAGTAGCACTTACATGGACAAACCTTCTCTTACTGAGACGTTCTGGTGTTCCTTGGTGTAAACCTGCAAATCTGACAAGGATACAGCTTATTGGTATGAACTGAAACACATATACTTTTTTGTACTTCCTGAGGATCTCTGAGAAAAGCTGTACAGGCTTCAAGAACATGGATGTAAAGTTTACAACTTAGACAACATATAAAAATCACAATGTATCTCAGTGGGTCTTATTTTCGCAGTACTCAAAGGATCACAATGCACTTTATTTTCTCAACACATTACCTCACTTGTATGAATTCAAAACTTCCCATTCAATGTCTTAAAATAGTGTTATTTTTTGTTCACATAAACTAAGTTCTGAAGTTGAGCATTTGTTGGAACACGACCCACTGTTTTGCACCTCTAAGCACATTAGCAATGTTACACAAGACAGTAACCACTGCATAGTAATACAGGCCTGCAGTTTTTTGGAAATAATGTCCAAGCTAAAGTATGGGAACATTTCCCTTCCTCCTCGCCTCCCCTGTAGGGGATTGAACAAGAACAGAATTAGCAGACAATTTAAGTGAAAAACACTAATTTTATTTATGGGTGTTACAATACAATCACCATAAAACTTACAAGAACTGAACATAAGACTTGCATAGACCTTCTTTAAAAATTAATTAATTTATTATTTTTTGAGGCCAAAGACTCCCCATTCAGTGTTTGGCGCAAAGATAACTAAGAAGCTTGACTGTAGGTCTATAATTATTAGAAAAAAGAAAGAGCCACACATTTGGTTTATCTAGTAAGCGAAGCTAATACACAGCTATGAATTTTTTCACTCAAATACTGGAAGTCTTCTGGGAGAGAATTCTTTGTGCTTTGGTTCAGAACACAGAAATCTAAAGCAGGATCCATTTGCAGAAATACATTCTTGGAAATGCATACAGTACTGTGTGCCACATCTCTCTTGGTAGAAGGCACAACTTAAAAAGGAACATTCATGATATAAAACAGAAGCCAGTTTGGAAAGGCTAACAGTGAAACCCACCACTTCTGGTGATTTTTTTTTTCAAATCTAAGCAAGACCCGCTCTTATTTTCTAACACCAACTCCCAATCTATAACATAACTTTAGTATTTGTAAAATTAAAGCTTTTCCAGGCATGAACAGTTGCAAGAACGAAACATGAGCCAACAGTTTTCTACTGGTGGAGTTACTTTCAAAACTAGACATAAGAGTAGTCACTATCCCCCAAGACCCCATGTGTCAAAACCAAGGAAATTATTAAAGGCAATTTTTTTTAAGTGTCATTCTCCCTGCATACTTGAAATCAGGAAAACAAAGCCATATATGGCAGTAAAACTGATCATTTTGTCTAAAGTGCTTGATGAAAGCAGAAATACTATAAAAATGATAAATTAGTGAAACCAGAGGTGGAAGAGTTACATTTATCATACAAAACAAGATAAATTGGAGCATTTTCACATTTTCTTGTTCCATTAGACAAGATACAGCAAAAAGATTCTTCACAGTGAAGAGCTCCCTTAGAATGTATAGAGTCTGTAACACATTTTCCTTACACTTCTGTGAGATGAAGTAATTTGAAATAAGACTCAGAAACAGTATTCCAAAAAAGAAAATATTATTACAGCTAAGAAATGAAGATTACACAGGAAGCTTTAGACATGAAAAGAAAAATCTTTGGGAAATGCTATTTAATACTTTCAATAATTTTCAATGCCCTGACACTACATATTGTACAGTAGAAATGCAAGAGCCTTTGGAACACAGCAATACTTGATTAGTTCTATGCATGTCTTCTTTTATGACATCATCTTTTCCTTACATTCCACTGAACAGAAAAGCATCCCTTCCACAGATATGAACTTCTGGCCAATTAGACACTTGCTGCAACAGGAGCACAAGAAGCATTCCCGCATAGCGTGCCAGTTGAAGTTGTTGTATGTCACACGCTGAACTTCTGGATCTATGGCATTATGACAGCCTTGGCAGATCTGTTTAGAAATAAAATAATACTGAAATGAAGCACACACATGCTCTCTTCAAGTGCAATAAAACCTGGAATTCTTAAATGTTTTTAAAGGAGAGAGACAGGTGTTAAAAGAAAGCTTTTAAAAAAGTCTCCAGCTTTTGACTTTTTTCTTTATTTTTAAAGTGTTTTGATTAGAATTCAGCTGAGGGCACAGAATAATAAAATGGGCACACAAGTTATTTGCTGCCGGGACTAAGCTTAGACAGTTATGATGGTTAGGATTTCCCAATACCCAAATAATCATAAAAAGCTTTTAATGTCAAACAGCACAGATCTTCATATATTAACCTAAATGTGTGAAGAGATTAGCTACAAATCTTCCTGTGCATTGAGAGCTGTGTGGCAATGCCAAATAATTAAAGGTTAGAATAAAGTCTTGGACACAATTCATCTTGAAATCTGATTGTTCACAAATTATAATTTAGATCGAGAAAGTTACTGTTTTAAGAGGAAGAAATAAAGCCTCTCCAAAGGAACAATTCCTCACACCTACCTCAGAATATTATTAACTGCCAACTATAGATAATTTTTTTCTCCATTCACTATATAAACTATGTCGGTGCACATTAGACTGAGCGCCCAACTAGTAGCTAGATAACTTACAGATACGAATAGACCATCATCTCACACTAGTTCCCAGCATAACCACGAATCAAGAACTACCATTCTTTTCCAAACTTCTAGCTTCATCCTGTCAATCACTCTCCATTTTAACACTTTTAACACTCTCCTTTCTAACCTTGTGGTTAGAAATAAATGAAACAAAAGTACCTAGACTGCAGTCACCACCACAGGCTTTTAGCAGATCAGCTGAAGTTGATTCCCACCAGGCTCAGAGAACTACAATTGATGAGACCTAAACATTTAGCAGCATCACTCATCTTCACCTACTTTACTCTTTCTGTTACCAAATCCTGCTTCTCCACTGCCTAAGTTCAAGGTATTTTTCCAACAGGTTTCTCCCCCCCGTCAGTGGCTTTTGTTCAAGTTTATGAATTGACAAAACTCTTGCCTACTTAAAGTTGTGGGTTTTTGCTTTTTTTCCCAAATGAGGAAGAAGATAGCTGACTCAAGCCTAAACACACATTCAATTTATACTCTTCAGATGCTCCCAGACTGAGAAAAAGTAAGACTTTGAAGCTCCATAGACTTACGTTCCCTTCACAACACCAAGACAACTGTAAGGACCTTACCGCAGCATGGTTCTTCACGTAGCAGGATTTGCAGACTGGCTTGTCATTCACCGTTAAATAGGTTATCCCAGCCAAAACACAATCACAATCAAAACAGCAGAAGTGTTTCAGATGCCAGTTTTGACCTTCCGCGAGAGTATATTCATTGCTGAATATTAGCTACGAGGAAGATATAAACAAGTACATTCATTTGAACAGTGTACCTTTTAAGAGATCTAGCCTCTAGATATTTTGTAATTTGCAAGGAACTCCCAGTGGTTCCACCATTGTTTAACTGTTTCCCAAAAACCTCCATGCTGCTCCCAAGAGCCCGCAGATGCCAGAGGCCCCAGGAGGGCTGCTCCCTGTTGCTGCCCAGGGTCAGTTAGGCGCCTAGTGCCCCAATAAGGAAAGAACTGCATAAGTGGGACTTGTTGGAAGAATTTGCCCTCACATATCACATGCTATGTCCCCATAGATTGTGCAAAACCACCACCAAATGCGAAACAAACTATGGATCTTCCTGAATGTGCAGTGTCCATATTGGTTTCAGTTCTTTGCAACTAAAGTATCAACTAAACTGGTGAAGGCATATCATCTTCCTGCAACGAAATGTTTCACGAAAACTCTTAATCACTCCTCAGGGGAAAAAACTTACGTGCAAGAAGAAAGGACTAGGATCTTTCCTACCTCATCACATCCAGCACAGCGGGGTCTTTCACTATCACAATAATGTCTTCCACAATACAGGTTACCATTCTTCCAGAAATAGATCATGTCTACTAGAAGTTCACCGCAGGTGCAACAGACGAAACAACCTGGATGCCACAACTTGTCATATCCAGCACGTTCTGCATAGACAGCTGGGTCACCTTCCTTCATGTTCAGTTTGCAGTGATAGCAGAACTGGAAAGAGGTTATTACCAAGTTAATTAAGTCTTTGAGACCTATATTTATAAAAATTACGTATTATCAATATATTTAATAAATTCCATCTTTCCAGACTGAAAATAAAGAATTAGTTTAATCCCAAGAGTAGACAGTAGTGGTACAGGATACACCTGTACCATAGTTTAGGTTTAACTACGCAATTCAAGATGATGCACATTCTACTGACATAGCATTAGTGCTCCTTAAAAGGATTGCTGTACTTCACTGTATTCACATTCTGCAATTGCAGTCCAGTGTTTAAAGAAAACAACAGGCAATTAAAATTCGTTTTATGGTCTTTAAACCTTACATGCTCAGGAACAAGGAGAGAATAATAAGCCTCCATCGAAGCTAACGAACTATGACTAGAACGCACGACAAGAAAATGGCTGTACTTAAAGGTCATGAGAAGACCAAGCCATATCTGCACCATGGTGGGGAAAATTTAACAAAAACCAAAAAGTGAATATTTCAAACTGATTCTGTTTAAAGCTGGTTTCTAGGGATGCTAGTCACTCATGGCTGCTGTCCAACAGTCTGATTAATGATCTTAGGACAGGGAGAGTGACTATGGGTAAACTACAAAGCGTACATACACAGCTACCCTACAAGTAGTTCAGAGAGTTCACAGTCAGTATTCTGCCCTATACCTGCTTAAAGAGAGGGTTTTGCCATCAAGTAAAAAAACACCGATAATTTATGTTACTGAACCAAAAATTTTTTATCTACAGTTTAATCACCAGTTTGGCATTTCCTGCACTCCAGCTGGTCTGTGGACTGGGCTGAACATCCTGGGAAGGTTTTCCTCTATGACTCACATCAGCCACAAATGGCTTTGTGTGAGCATATAAAAATAAAATACATATAAAGTGCCTCAGCTGTAAGGCATATTGATCAGATGCCAGACAATTTCAAAAGATATACCGAAAGACAACAAAAGAGGAAGCACAACTTGCAACAGAAACAGAAGGCAGAATGTGGGGAAACTAATGGAAGGGAAACTTCAAATATACATGTATATAAAGGTTTCTGACCTTTGTACTTTAGACCTCATACTGCAAGAGAAGTCCACTGGAAGATTAAGTAGCTGCCTAGACCCAGGTCGAGGCAATGTAATTCACCTGCCTACCATTTACAACATCTCCAGCTTTGGTGGTTAAAAGGTACATAAAAATTTCTTTCAAGATGAAAATCTGCTGAGTACCTATTTTCCTTTAATTCAGCTTTCAGTCAGGGTGAAAAAGCTTTATATTTGGAAGCACAGAGACAGTTATTATAGGTATATTAACATTAATAGTGGACACCTGATTGTTAGTGCTGTTGGGTTTGCTTTTTTAATTTTTTATCAAGTTTCAAAGAAGTGCAGTCTATTCCTATAATGAAACTTAATTTTTCAAGAGATTCTTTTTACCACAGCTACAGGAATGCAGCTTTCAAACTCAGTCTGAAAGACAATGTACAAGAAAATTTGATGAGCAAAAACGCAGAACCAATAAAAAAACATGTAGACAAGAATGGCATTTCTTCTGCTAAGTATTTAAGAACTCTTTTTTATATCAATTTATGTTGAACTATTAAAAAGCAGTTGAGACAATGCTAAATCCTATAGCTGAAACAAAGTCTCATTACAGAAATCAGACCCCTCCAAAATACTTAAAAATAATATATCTAAATCCTGATTATTTAACCCAGTGTAAACTCAGTACCTAACAACAGATAAGAAACCCAAATGTTCACTTATACTATTAAGCATCTACAAGCCTCCCTCCAAATCACTGCCCACAGTGATAATATATGCTTAGCTTAAACTGCAGGAAGAATACTCAGGTGCTGGAGTAAGAAAAGTTTGGAAGTGATAAACAGGTGTAATGTAAAAACAAAGCACCTTCTGATACAATTACTCAGGAGGACAGAGTGCTTCCTGCTATTGACTTCTTATAGTCCAAGGCAGTTGGTAAGCAGGGTACAATGCAAGATGTGTATTTCTGTAGGTCTTCCTTGATGAGATAAGTTAAGAATTGCTGTTGTGAAACTAAAGTAAACCAGCAGGAAAGGCTGATTTAAGACAAAATGACAGTAACCTAATCAAGTAATAGTAAAATAACTTTCTCATTTCTTAGATTCTCCGTAACAAAACAGTGACCAAAAAAAAAACCCTAGCAAATAGCTACAGGCAACCAAATGGCACAGTTTGAAAATTTTTAGGATAAGTGGCCATGACCAAAGGTAAAACCTAAGTGTTGATTTTATATTTCACACCAGTTGTCATATATACTGTCAGTTCAGAAACAAACAACAAAAGACCACACCTCACCTCCCAATAACACCAAAAGCCACATTCTACAACCAATGTTAAACAAACCTTTTTCTCCATCTAGAACTTGTACATTAATTTTCTGTAAGCAACCTGCAGACAAGTAATTTTAAGGATTCATACATATAATAGCAACATTTCTAGAAATCAACTTACAGTAGAGATTTTGACACTCCTAAGTAATGTCTACCTCCACTAAACTGATTTAATGTTCCTTCAGTAATCCTACCCCTATTTTGTATTTGTAATTGGTAGTTGACATATGCACAGCAGTAGTTATGTCAGAAATACTTGATTAAGGCTGTAATTTTTGAAATATCAATGAAAACTGGGTAGTTTCGTAAACATTGTTTTTCATTGAGCTATTACAAGGAAAATCAGATGCCAAAGAAAAAAAAAAGGTAAGAAAATGGAGCTGAATATGAAAAGAAGGCTAGTCAAAAGAGCCATTGTATTGCTCAACTTGTTGGTCACAGGATGGAGATGTTATTTCTTAATTTCATTTCATTTTAAACACAATTTGTCAAGTGGGTAATTTCAGTGCCCTTCCAAGAAAGAGGAGAAAACAAGCTTCTAAAATTAAACTAACTCTTCAAGAGGAGAAGAATGTAACAATTAGTCCTTAAGACAACACAAGCTTTTACTTCTGTAAAAGCCACCCTAATATACTATCTCCATGCTAAAGTGTTTTTGCACCGAGGATGAAAGTGCCACCTAGGAAGTTATGTGCTGCAATGCATTAAATACTGTCAGAAACCAGGGCTCCATGCAGACATTCACAACATTTTCCAGTTCCCCTTCTTTCTGTCCCTCCCCAGATTTCTGCTATTCCAAATTAACAAACAATTTAATTGGGCTAAAATGACCAAACAGAGGACTTGGAGGATAATACACCTTCTTGCTTTATCTTTCCCATCTTATACTTACATATTGAGATGCTTTCTGATTTGGGGACTTCTCCTCCATTGCTCCAACAGCAGATGAGGTACCTTTGTCACCATTTTTCAAGTTATTCTCATCAGGAGCTCTCACTTCCACTTCACCAGGGAGCTTGACATCTCCTACACCAAGTGCCTCTTTTTTGTACTTCTTCACAAATTGTTCCATATGCTTAACTTCACTGGGGGAAAGCTCGTGGCATTTTGAAGGATCCTGATCGTGAGCAGGCAGCTGCTTTGCCAACTGCTTCTTCCTGTATTGCGCGCCTTCCGAGCCAGCAACAGGCTGCTTCTCCTTTGGTAACATCTGCATGTACTGTCTAGCCTGAATCAGGAGGAATTAGATATCAGATGGCACTTCAACTACAGATCCATTCTCATAAGCAAACACAAGTAAAATAATCTCTACTGTTTTTAGTGACAGTCAAATTTGTCAAAAACAAGGTTCTTTCCATAAACATTAAGCTCCTGAAACAGTAATGGAGATAAAATACAGCAGATGCATTAATTGGCTTCTTCCCAGAGTAAGAGAGGCTCCTTTTTAAGCCTTTTACAACATACAGAGAAGAGTTATTACTTCTCTGAGTAAATAACATTTACACAGCACCTTGTCTCTATCTATAAATACTGATCATGAGTGTAGTCTTAGAAAAATAGAATCTGAAATAATCTGCTTGAGGCAGACAGCCCACTGAAGAAATAACTCTAGCTAAATAAAGGAAAAAAAAAAAAAAGCCCTAGTTTTAATAAAGCAATGACAAGGCTAAAAGTGAAATTGGTAGCTGAACGTTAAATACATCTGAGATGCACAAGGTTTGAGTAGTTCACTGAAAAGGAATAATTTGAGATAATGTCATTCTGACATGGATTGCACAACATTTTAGTACAATAAATTAGTAATCCAAGTTTGAAAAGTGAAGCAAGATCCTCAGAAGGCTATCTACCATCTCATCTACTTCAGCTGAAAATATACTGGAAGAGAGCTCTCTTTTAGATGTCAACACTGACCTTGTTCTTACCATATACAGTAAAAGCTATAAGCAAGACCAAGTGTTTCCCTTAACTTTAAACAATGACATAAATTGATGTGGTGTTGGGTTTGGTTTTTTTTTTCCTTTAAGCCCATACTCCATGCAAATTTTTCAAGCTTGTTTTTAAAAAAAAAAAAAGAAAAAAAAAGAAAAAAAAAAGGGCAGGTTACAGAAATTGGACTCCAGGGATCTTAATCCTATGTATTAAAAACTACCTCATCTCCTCAGGTTTTTAATAATTTCTACATACAAACATCCATAAAGCAAGATGACAGATGAAAGACACATTAAACAGGCACTATATTTTCAGTTTTGAGGAGGAAGAAAGGAAAACTACAAGAGGCAAAGTTATCCTTCAGTAAGCTCTACTACTTTATGTCCCACCAACTCCTGCTTTGAACGCAAAAAAATGTGAGTTGGACTTACAAGTGTCTGATTCTGAACAGGGGGAGCCCACTCATAAGTTACAGTATCAATGGATATGTTCTTCTTGGCTGGCACTGGGTTGGTCAGTATCATTACATTGCGTTTATACATGGGATTGCCATCATTCTTCAGCTTTGCAATGAGGGTTGTGTATTTTGTATCTTCAAAGAGCTTCCCCACTTTCCGATCTTCCTCACTGCTTGAAGAGATATCATGCTCCTCCTGGCCACATTTGCAGTTGCGGCATATTTTCCTGAAATGGAAACAGCAACAAAATTACAATCTCACACCATCAGGGTGGGTAGTAACATCACCAGGAACCCAATCCTTGTTTTCAGTGCTTTGTTTAGGAAATATACATGTTTTTCTGCAATATGTCAAACATCTCCTTATGTGTCCTGTTGTATTATTTACATTGTTTATTTACAGATATTGTTATCAGATAGATATCAGTTGACTACACTAATGCATTTACTACCAGGTTTATTATAAGATAATTAATGCATCAACATGATTCCCCCAGGAATCATTTGCTTGGGCTTCTAGTTTTCAGTTCCTCTTCATACAGTCAAAGTTACACTATACTACTTTCTTCATATGTATTTCACCGTATGCATGATACTTGGTTATCACAGGTTCTCATGTGGAAACAAATACTTCCTAGAAAGGAAGAAAATGCATACAGACATACAAAGAGTGTAATTGCACCAAGTTATGTTCAAAGCACAGCATTTAAAGAGAAGATGAAAGAAAAGTTAAGGCTTATATGGACAAAGCCTTTCAAAACAGCTCTGAACCAAGTTAGAGGTGCTCTGGCACATGCTGTAGAGAGAATTTTTACAGAAAACAGCTTTAAAAGGTAGAAGGATATGTACTTACTTGGATACAAATTATATTCTTTCATATACAACACGTTTCAACTGCTTTGGCTAACAAATATTAGAAAGCAATTTGTTACCTTAAGCATAATTAAACAACTCACATATAATGAACAGAATCTTGGATTAGACAAGCTAATTCATTATTTATTAGTGGCATCTCCAAAACTTCAAAGCAGTCAGCCACAGCATAGAGAAATTAGTGAAACTAGATGTTACCTAAAGGTTCTTATTATAGACTAAGAAAACATATCAACCTTCTGGATCTCTACAGTTTGAAGAGGAATGAGCAGTATTTTACCCCATTATTTATCCTTCATAGAGCAAATAGCATTAACTATTACCTATAAAATGCTTCTGAACCCTGCTTGCCAAAACCCATCAAACTCTAACATTGCTCTGCATCTTGCTTTATACAGTCTTGAAGGCAAGTTAGGTGCCTTAAGATAAGGTATGTAACAGGAACAAAACAAGAACATGCCATGACTACAGCAGGCCCCTGAGGTAATGGGAAAGGAAGAAGGACCTTGAATTGGCCACCTGAAGTGATACACAGCCAGACCCAAACATGTGCTCTCTATATGTACACCAGTTTAGGATGAGGGGTACTAACATTTCAGTGTGTGGTGGATGCTGCCCTGGTCATGTGGTTATACAGAAACCATACATTGTGGTAACTTAAGTTATAAAGCCCATTCCAAATAAAAATACCTAACTCTGCAATAAAAATGAGCCACTCATGCAAAACAAGAATGTTAAGCAGAACTGACTCCACTTTGCAAGACAAATACCTCAAGAGATCACTAATTGAAGTGTAGACTCTCTGACAGCTTCCAACTCATTTCCACAACAGGAAAGATGTGCAGAATTTCAAAGCTGATACTTATCTGGATAGCTAGTAAACACTAATCACTTTGCAATCTCCCAGTTTACCAAAATACTCAAGCATGAACTAGCATTGCCCGTTAAGCCCAAAAGCTTTACTATGCATGTCAAGCACTTAAAACAAAATTTTGCAAGACCTTTAGCATCTGTCTACACAAGTCCTTTACACAGCTGATACTTAAGAGACTATTTAATATACCAATAAAGCAATTCATAGTACTTTACTCATCTTTTATGGTGTCTTGGGGTGATTCTATGACAATACTGTATTCCCCATCACCTGCTTGATTTCTCGTGTACCTTTAAATTGCAAAGGGGGGAGAGCGAAGCCGAGAGAACTCTTCAAAGCGGCCAGCTTGACCTTGCAACTAGAATGTTTAGCATTCTTTTCTCTCCCGATTCTGACAACATTTTTTGGTTAGAGGACTTTTGCTCTCTCGTCTCTTCGGCTTTCAGCAGAGAAGGGACTGAGATCTGCCTCAGCGGCTTCTTTTCCTTTTTGGACTGTTTTTGGCTTGCTTTTCATCCGCGACCAGCTACCATCTCCGGACCTGCTCGGCGGGACCCTCCAAGGGGGATCGTCGGACCCTGCCTGGCCTGGCCCGGCCCAGCTCAGGACTGCAGGTTGTACCTACAGAAAGAACTCTAAAATCCATAGTCCTCCTTTAGGGGACAGGGGAGGGGGTTTCAATATCCTTTTTTCCCGTGACAGCGGGGGACTCTGGTTGTTAAATAAATAGTTTTTTTCCCTTTCACTCGAGAAATTATTTTCCCGACCCCGTGGGGGAGGGGCTGCGGGGGCCTGCTTGCCTGGCAGGCAGGAGAGAGAGAGAGAGAGAGAGACGCCCCTCTCGGGTTGTTTCCTCCTGGATTTGTGTCCAAACCGGCACATAACCCATGCATGTGATTATACCTTATTACCAATTCTCAATCATATTTTTTTTGAGATCTAATACCAGGTGACAGAATCGGACCTTGCTTTTTGAAGATTTAGTGATTTACATCATGATCACCATGTAGCTTTATGTCTCATAGCACACATGCTACTGAAATTGAAGCAGTTTGTCCATTCAAACAATGACACCAAACACTTTATTTACTCTTACAACTTAAATCTTTAGCAATAGTAACCCCCAGTTTTAGTCTCACGTCTTGATAGGATATGATTTAACAACATTGGTGACGGACCAGACATTCTCAGGTACCCTGCACAGACTTATGCAATTGAAGTATGATCATGCTGTCCAGACCTGCTCTGCTTGCGACAGACCTCAGTGAGAACAGTTCATATTTCTGTATTGCCTGTGTAGTCACAACTGCCACGTGACAGGCTGTGCACTCTCCCCACTCTACAGCATCCAACTACAGTAAAGCAGCACTGACAGCAGGCAGACCAGACCACCCTCCACAAGCTGTGGAATTCATCCTAAGACTTTCACATATGCTGGAAAAACCACAAGAGCACCTTATTTTCACTCATGTTACATAATGAAATTGCGTATCTTTTTCTCTAACAGTATTCTTTCAGAATGCAGAATAGCTTAGAGATGCTGTTCCTACTTTCAGTTAGATGAACACCCTGACTCAGCTGCTGTCATTATTCTTGGTCCCGCCTTGAAGGCTTAACAAGTTTCACCGACTGCAGTATCTCTGAGAGATTTTGTTTGCTCTCCTCATAAATAGGTAGTTCCAAAGAAGTGAAAGCACGCAATTTGTCCTTAGGTCCTTCCTGGGACTCACTGTGAAAACTGGCATAGAACTACTGCACTTTATAGCTGCATTGAAAATGAGGTACTCACTCATCTTCCCCACCCCAGCACCCATTGAAATTAAGAATTTGACTGTGTACATTTCAGTCTAATCTAATTTGCTCTTTTGAAGTTAAGTGAATGATTCTTTGCTGACAGTTTGCAAGAAGCTGTTACAGGGGTTATGTTACAAGTATAATAGTGGCCTTGGCATTAGAACTTGTGTATCATTATGCCTCTGAATACAGAACAAAACAATACAGAAAGAATGTGGAGAATGCTGAGTCACAACTGATGTCAGCATATCTCAGTAAATCGAAGGAAAATCCCCTAGGCTGTTGCCATTTTCCATGCTCCCCAACACTCCCCCTGGATCTCAGCCACATGAAGATGTCCATACAGCTGCAAACAGCCAAAAAACGTATCCTCTCCTGATTTATCATCTCTCTTGAGTAATTTCCAGTACTAAAAGATATCCAGTTGACATTTACACACGTAACTCTTCCTGAGTAGTACTGTTTACAATTTAGCCTTAACTTCTTTCATTAAGTTGCCACAGCACAACCCTGCTCATTAGTCACTCTTTGTCCCCTCTGCAGAAGGTATATGGCCAATTACTACTACTCTTTAGAATAGACTGGCTGGTCATTTCTTTGACTTTAATACAGCTGTCTCACTGAAGTGACCCTATTCCATTACCTCAAATTTATGTTTCACAAGCATGTCTGATAATTGAAATTTTATTTTTATCTTTGATGTTAAAGTGAATACCTCACATGTGCAAGGCAAAACAGTTGCTGTTATATACACCCACAGACATATAAATATATAAAAACATATATGCTTAGACTATTTTATCTCCTTTGACTCTGTCAAGAGCACAGGCAGTGAAAATTTCTTGTTCTCTCCATCTGCATTGCTGAAAACATTTTCCCTTCACTTGAGGACATTCAGCAAGATCCCTGCTGAAGGAGGTGTTAGGGACTCCTGCTTATGTCTGCACAGCTCTCAGGACCTCATTGAAGTAATGCTCCTCCACATACATCTCAGCAATTTGAAAAGCTTTTCCCATTCAAAACAAAGATAGGGAGGAAACTAGAAAACCTGTGGAATGAAAAGTTGCATATCACTGTAAAAGATAGGTCTATTAGATAGTGCCTTGCTAGCAGGTCTTGAGTAGTTAGAAAGAACCAGAAGAAGGTATAGAGATTCCATCCTCTCAAGTAATGAATTCCTGTGTCCTGAATGTCTACTGACAGGAAGGATCAAAGACTTCCAGTTCCTTCTCCAAAAATCAAATGTTAACCATCCTCCTGATTTTCTGTGTTTTGGTATATGGAGAGGAAAAATAAGATGAATCATGATCCTTCCTATGCTGGTTCCTAGTGACAGGAGGCAGCAGCTGCAAGCATAGAGAAATCCTCAACAAATACCTGGCAAGTCCTGAGGCTTGTGCCCTTCATGCAGAAAGACTAACCTCTTCCTATTACAGAATCACAGAAGGGTAAGCTTGAAAGTGGGTCACAGTGAGTCACCCCACAGTGGGTCATCTGGTCCAACCGAGAGCACGTGGCACAGGATTGTGTCCAGACGGGTCTTGAGTATCTCCAGTGAGGGAGACTTCACAGCCTCTCTGGGCAACCTGTTCCACGGCACAGTCACCTGCACAGTAAAGAAGTTCTTCCTCATATTCAGGTGAAACTTCCTGTGCATCAGGTTCTGTCCGTTGCCTTTTCTGGCATTGCTTGGCAGCACCAAGCAGAGCCCGGCTCCACACCCTTGACACCCTCCCTTCAGATACTTATAGACAGTGATGAGGTCCCCTCTCAGTTGTCTCTCTTCAAGGCTGAAAAGGTCCAGCTCCCTCAGACCTTCCTCTTTTAAGAGGTGCTCCAGCCCCTTAATCAACTTTCCTGCCCACCACTGAACCCACTCCAGGAGCTCCAAGTCTCTCTTGTACTGAGGAGCCCAGAATAGGACACGGCCCTGCAGATGCAGAATGCTCCCTAGGACACCATTGGCCTTCTTGGCCCCCAGGGCACACTGCTGGCTCAGGGACAGCTTGTTGTCCACAGCAGCCCCAGATCCTTCTCCACAGAGCTGCCTTCCAGCAGGTCAGCCTCCAGCCTGTGCTGGTACATGGGGTTATTCTTCCTCAGGTGCAGGACCCTGCATTTGCCTTTGTTGAATTTCAGATGGTTCTTCTCTGCCCATCTCTCCAAACTGTCAAAATCCTTCTGAAGGGCTGCACAGCACTGTGGCGTATTGGCCGCTTCTCCTAGCTTTGCGTCATCAGTGACCTTACTGAGAAGGCACTTTGCCTCTTCATCCAAGGCTATGATGCTGTGATTCCTTCTGTTACGTTTTCTTGCTATTAATGCAGCTATAAGTAATTGCAACTGCTTTGAACTGCATCTCAGTACTTCCCTGTCCGCTGTAGTATCAGAAAATCTTAAAGCCAACTTAAGGCTCTCCCTGCCTTCCACGTACTGTATCTTTGCAGAGAAGCCACATGCTGAAAAAGATCATTCTCAAGCTTAAGATTCTTGTTTTCTGAAGTTTTTTTAACATCTTGGAAAGTCACAGAGACCGTTACTGCTTTCTGCTATATATGCAACCAAGATAAATCAGAACCTTCCCTCTTGTTTTTAGCAACCTTTGACTCCTGTCTCATACTTCCCTCTAGTGGGAAATACATTCCCAAAGAGCAATATGTAACTGAGTAGCAGTTTCTTACATCCAGCCTGACCCACTGGAGATTTGTGGGGGTTGTTTTGCAGTCCGAAATAAATCTAACACCTGAATTAAGAAGACCTTCCCCACCTTCTGCTGCTGTTACACTTGGACAGAAGCATGACTCTGAGGATGGTTTTAAAGGCAATAGCTATTAAGACACATTAAGATAAAAGGTAATTGTTAACCATTCAACTACCATTGTAGACCACATCTCCCATTTCATTCATTTTGTGTTCAGCTTGCAACACTGAGGCTATCAGAATTTCAAAATTTAGGAATAAATTTTACTAAAGGCTCAATTTACAGTTCTGCACCTACAAAAGCTGCCCACACGATGTGTCAAGATTTATGGCACACACTGCTTAATGCCACTCCAGAAAATATATATTCCAAATACTCCCAGTATAGAGAAAAAGGGTGTAGCAGCTCCTTGTCAAGCCCTGCTACTAGAAAAGTATACTTGGATTTTTTGTGCACTTTACAGTCTGACTCCCGAGAGGAAGAACTGAGGGTCTTTCGTATGGAAATACAAAAAGGAATGGCATGTTGGCTCTCTGAGGAACAGCATTTCCATGTATCAGACCAAGAGCTGTGCGATGCGCTGAAGCTCCGCGGCTGTCCCCAGGAGAGGGCAGTGTCAGCCTTGCACAGCCCGCAGCAGAGCCACGCCCGGCACACGCGGCCGCTACTGCCTCGCCTGCTGGGCTGCACCTGCCTCCTGTGGAGGTCACTGTCTTCCTAATGCCTTACGGAGCTGTGCTTTGGGTTTGTAGCTAAAACAGCCCTGACAGCACTTGCTACTGCTGGGCGCTTCCGGAACAAAGTCAAGGCTTCCCCATTTTTGAACTCTGCCCCCACCTCAGCAAGTAAAGAACCTGGGAAGGGGCACAGCTGACTCAAATTGCTCAGTGAGGTTTAAATGTTAATAACATCCTGATCAGCAATAAAACAGAAATACAGGATGAAGAAGTCAGGGTTTCTGACTTCTAAAGCAGTTACTGCTTGGAGACTGGCTGGGCATCAGTGTGCTGGTGGGAAATGGCCAGTGATTCCCTTTGCATCACTTGCTCACCCACCACTTCACATATTAAACTTACTATTTCAACCCATCAGTTTCCTCATTTTTGTTCTTCCTTTTTTGTCTTCCACCCTGATGTTTGGGACAGGGAGTGAGCAGCTGTGTGGGTGTTCTGCTGTTGACTGGGGTCAATCCCTACCCCCAACTATTCTCCTAATGTGTAACTGTTTCTCTAATTACAATTCTTACTTCAATGCTTGTCTTTTACAGATGAGTAGTAATGATATAAGTGGGTAAACTTGAACTGATTTTGATTATTCATGTTATAAAGACAATATTCTGACCACTTGTGCTACAGTTTGTTCCTAATTAAAACAGTTTCAGATTTAAAGGTTGACAACTAAGTAAACAGATACTTGGGATGTATCACTTTCCATTTAAGTGGTGGACTACCAAAATATATGCATCGTGCTGTCCCCAGGAGCAGCTCTGCAGGAGAAACAGAGCTTCTGTTTACTAACCCACTCTTGAATTGTCTCAATTGCTAACTTCTTGACTGTTTCAGAGGTATGTGCCACATTTGTCTGACACTTAGAAGAAGCTTCTCAGACTACTTCCAGCCACCTTATTTATCTGGTCTATCCTATATGGACTCAGTTTCCAAATTAAATCTTAGCTAAATAGTCACTGTTTATACATCTTTTTCATTACTTGCTTTTTAATCCACTGCTGTCTACAAGCTCTTACTTTCCAAGAGAGAACAGTGTTCCCATGAGCTATGTATTCAGGACCTGGCACAATGAGCCTTAACCACAGGAGGATAGTTCAACATGGGTAAGAAAAACACAGGCAAAAAACCTCAAACACTCACAGAGAAGCAGGCATGTTTGAACTTTGCAATCATACCATGATGTGACTAAACCACTTTAGCCATTTTATTTCTTTTTATTCCAAATTCTGTCATGTTAAAGAATAAACTAGCAATTACAAGGTGTAACACTGGGAACCAAGATAAAGTTGAAAAAAAAAAAAAACAAGAGAAAGTTAACTGGACTTTTTCCTCCCTCACCTGTGATTTCCCCATCTATCACAGTGACTATGAACAAAAGAGCTTTCAAGAAGAAAGTAATACAATTTCTCATCTAGCCATGTATAAACACTATTGAATCCTGCCCTTTTAAAATTCTCTTTTATTGCATTACTTAAAGACATTGATTCTGTTTTTATTATTATTTCTACACACATCCCCTCAGTGATGCAGTGCATATTGAAAAAGTCTTTCCATAAATTAATTATTTCTTTTATCTTTAGATGACCACGTTTACTTCCTAGTGAATTACCACTTCTTGATCCATGTCATTATTTGTAAGTTGTTTCTATAGCTACATGTTACAGATAAGAATTTCGCTTCTTGATTATGTATCAACTTACATCAAGTTTTTGCTTTGATGTTTTTTGTTTGCCTGATTATTTTCTAAACAGTCTCATCTGCAGTCAAATATTTGGGCAAAGATGTAAAGTCTCCTAGGCCTTACCAGCACCTAATGCCACTATGGCTGGGATACAAAGGCTACCTTATAAAACAAAACAAAATAAAACTATTGCAAATGCAATTTTCACTGTAGCGAGATAGCATTGGTTAAATGCAGTAATTTTCATTGATAGCATGTGCTAGTGCTACTAACAATTATTTTTCTGTTCTTTTCAGCCTTCTCCCTTTGAGATGCACCTTTTTTCTAAAAAATCAGAATTATTGAGCTACATCTTAGAGCACACCCAGTATTATGAATGAAATGGGCCAGTGATACATATATGCATTAATATACATATATATATATTGTTTCAGTAGAACAAAAAAGGTCTTAATGAAATAAAAAGTTTCTGCATAAGTAATGACAGACTATTTACTGCTATCATCAACTCATTGATTTAAGAACAGCACACCATCCAAGGCTCAGTATTATCTAACTTATTTGAATTGTGACACCTCTTCCCCATCTAAGTAAGTTGTAGGTGTATACAAAGTTTCAAATATTTTCAAAATAATTTTACCTAGCATCTCAAGTCAAAGCTTACATATTTGGTCAGGAGTTGAAAAAGCATTTTATTACAGAGATAAAACGCACTTCTTCCCTGTCATGTCTCTTACTGTAAGGCTAGACATATTTTTACAAATCTAATTCAATTGTTTAGTCAGCTAAAGCAAATGCTGCAATAGAAGTATTATCATTCACTTCAGGGCAGATGAAATATATGTTCACAAGTGATTAGATACTCTGCTGTAATGCAGCTGAGAAGTTCTGGCCCTGAACTGTGTCAGCTTTTTAAAAACATCTTAATAGTTTAATTGAGAGAGAGAACAAAAGTGGTTACTTAGACATTTGCATACATACGTCAACGTCTGTAGTGCTAAGTCACAGCTTAGGATACATTCGGTGTTACTTACCTCCAGTAATGAAGCTCAAATCCTTCACACTTATCCTTGCATTTTAAGCAGGGGGCACCAAATCCTTCCTCATGGCCCAAGCCCATCTGTGTACAGAGCAAGATGACTATAGTCAGTTTCAAGAATTATGCTGCATGAATGATCTTACTGATGCCTTTATAATATGCAATCAACAGCTAAAGCTGAAGATTGAGCATTTGACTAAGCTGACCTAAGGACAGCATTTTGGGGTCCACTCACCTTCCTATGGTATATATATAAGTAGCAGTGTTCACACAAGCCTGTACACAGGGTACAGGCAGAGTTAGCCTTCCTATTTTTCTGGTGACTTTTCTCCCCAGCCCAGCTTCCTCTACAAATTTCACACAAGGGAAGAAGCAGATTCTTTGCAGCACTTCCTTAGGTCTAAGGCTGTGAAACCAGAGTAAGTGAGGCCAGAAGACCTCAAGTCAAAGGACATTTAATCCAGCTGTCTGGACAAAGTGATTTACAGTATATGACTTGGCAAAATACAGGAGATCAAGAAATAAACAGACTCGACATTTATATGCACTAACCTGGAACAAAGGAAACATCTAAGTTGTTTGTCTAGTATTTCCAAGTATATTTGAGGCTGCTCTGATAGTGACTGAGAGTAGCACACACCCTTTACAATTACATTTCAGCTGGACTCATACCAGCTTGCTTTCTGAGGCACAAGAGAAACAGCACAGTTAGCAAAAGCAGTGACCAGAAAAGATATGCAAAGGGTTTCAAAGGATGGATGATGAATTCATAATGCAGAGGAAATATGAGAGAATATAAAAAACAGTGCAGAGTAAATGCCAGGTATTCACATAACATATCAACACATCAGCAAATTTAACCAAGTAACAGCCACTTGAAGTTAGAGGTGAAAACCAAATATGAAGCATGATAACTTAGGCATTCATGTAACACAGCAAATTTAAAATCTCACTCCAGCGCTTAAACCTTTGAGGAACATTGCTCTCAAATCAGACAGATGAAGGACCATGGAAATGTGGCTACAGTTGGGTATGCAGGCTCATGCCCAACACGCAGAGAAGAACCCATCCCTACGCTCCCACGCAGCACGAGGAGCATTCCCAACTAGCTGTAGGTAGATGCTGGGGGAGGGATGGGCAGGCAGAAGAAACAGCTCACCTGCAGTTTAGCTTTAACCACCAGTGAAAACTGAGCTAGAACTGACAAGTTCTGGTACTAATTTTAGTTCTGTCAACAACAACACAATGCCAAAGTTAATTAGACGTGGTGTAACAGTTTTATTATTACGTTTGCCATTTACTTAGTGAAACGATACTACTATTGTTGTATGCACAAGAATATAAACTAGGTCAACTTTCAACTTGTTTCTGTCCAAAATAAAGAACAAATTATTCACAAATCGCTTGTTTAAAACAGAACACATGGTAAAACGCAGGGAATGCCATGTTTTCAGTTATTTTACAATTTAAAGGATCACTGCCTCAACGGTCATCAGACATCCCGCAGGAAAACTTTCCTGAAGATTGTGATCTATTTAGACAAAAGAGGTATGTTGGCAGCTATTAAGCTACTGCAGAGATGGACAGAAGGACGTAACATTATTTCCTCCACATCTGGAAGATGAAATACAAGCTGGCTGTGATCCTGATGACATCTTCATCAACTTAAGGGATCAAGAAGTTCACGTTATAGGTGCTAACCTGAAGCCTACCTGTAAGGTATGTAAAATAAGCATAACTTTAAAGATTAGGTTCTTCATCGGCTACACACTTTTGATAAACTAACTGGTTAATGCAAGTTCAACTTCACTGAAGATGGGCATTTATAGAAGTCTTCTCATCTGGAATCCAGAGATCCTCCATATGCATGCACACACACACACCATGTATCACAAAAAAACTGAGCACTCTTCCCATTCACATTCAAAGAGAAAAATATGTTGGCCAGGATGTTTTCTAAAGGAAAAAAGGAAGCTAAAGCAACATGAAACGATTGCCTTTTTTTGGAGGGGAGGGGGTACGGGGAGGGGAAGGGAGAGACAGGTTGTTTTCTATTTGGTGTTGTTTGTCTGGTTAATAAAGTCATCCTCTCTAAAAAGCTGTTAAAATATGATTGCACTGCCCTAAACCAAAACTCCCAAAAAATCTCCATCTCCTCCCCTCCCACCCTAGAAAGACAACATTAACCCATTCTCTCTTGCTGCTTCTTCAGTTACAAACTGGCATTACTTCTTTATGTTCAGGCGCTCCCTTCCTTCAAAAAGAGTGGAATGAGAAGAAAGGGAAAAAATTATATGCTCATTAGTATTGTAATTAGAAGATTTAGACACATAGGATCACCTTGACATTTCAAGAATTCCCAAAACAATCTGAAGTTCAAGTAAGAAATATTTAAAAAATTGCAAAAATCCATTTTAACTATCACTTCCAAGCCTCCTAACATTTAAGGCTTTTTTTTTTCCAGCTAAAAAAAAACCTCTTTAGAGAAAAAATTAAGGACAGGAAATATGTGCTATATAAATGCTCCACCCAGAACATACTCTCTCTCCAGATTACAGGGACAACAACCAGCCAGTCTACTTGAACTTTCACAGTCAGCAGTCTCAGTGCAGATTTCTTCAGAAACAAAGGATTCTACATCCCATCCCCAGAAATAAAGAGCACATCATTATGTAAATGCTTGTGCAGCTCAAGACAAATAAACTGAATTAGCAAATGAGACTTGTTCTGAAACAGGTTTTCTGGTTTTCTGTGAAACAGAAAGAAGGGATGTCTGGGCTCCTTATGGAAAAGGTTTAGCTCAAGACTGAGAGGCACACTGAAAATCAAATCAGATGTGATTCTACATGCATGCGCAGCCTCAACCTTTGTTCTGACAGAGAAACTAAATGGCTGCTTGCCAAAAATTAAGACATAAAATAGCCAAACTCAAAAGCACTGTGGGCTATTGTTATCTAGAAGTCAGCGCATTACACATATTTCTCCAGAGTCCTGTAACACGACATCCTTCAGCTGTAAGGAAGCACTGGCCTCAGAAGTGACTTCTTCAGCAGCCAATTCAGCTGTAGTTTAGGGAATTCAGAAAGCCTAAAACTGCAGTGTGGTGCTTCTTTACTGCTACCCATACCTATTCCCATGTTTTCTGCGGAAGATGGCCGGCTCCAAGCAGAAGCACCCAGAGATACAGAACAGGTTGAGCACTGGAGAGGTAATGCATGCCTGAGAACAGCAGGGAACCTGTTTTCCCCATAAATGGAGTTATGGGAGAAATGGCACAGATAGATCAGCTGAAATACTGCCAGAAGAAGATTCCTGTCTGTCTACTGCCATTAATTTTCATTTTACAGCAAAAGCTAACCAAACCCATCTGGTATTACCAAAATACCCAATACTGATTTCAATAGCCTGAGTACAGAAGATGATATAACTATGATTGAGATCATTTGTTGCACACTGCTTTCAAGATTACATAGTACCCAAGGGCAAAAAGCTTTAATTGGTTACAAACATGTGACAATTAGTGAAAGATTGCCCCATTTTAGTTCAGACTGGAATCCAGAGACAAAAGTTTGCTGACTTTACAGTAAGGAGTCATGCATAGAAGCTTACAGTCATCTTAAAAACCCAAATGATCATATTCAGGTGTCTAAGAGTTTGTTCAGATGTGCAAGAGAAACAGCAGTTCTTATGAAATAGTTTAAACCTGGCTAATCAGAAGGGTTTATTCTTAAGTTTATTGAATATTTCTTATCTCCTCAGTCACACCAGGAGACCAGAATTAACTCAAGCCTCAGCTGCTTTTCCTTCCTCACCCCAAGAGGACTCCTGTACCACCAGACAGGTGAGTTTCCCCCTGCCACAGACAGTAAGACAGAATACTGGTACTCAGCCTCTACAAAAGATCAAAAATCCTTCCAACGTTACAGATCCCTCCAGAATTTGAAAGGATGTGGCTATACAGTGAGAAAGCTGTCACTAATGGATTGCAATAATTAACACTGAGCCTCAGATTAGAACTAAATCCTCTTCACTATCCTTTTTGCAGATCTTTCCCTTGTGTTCTTCAGTGCTCCAAGCAGAGAATTGAAGTGATCCATGCTAAAGCTGATCTTGGATTTGCCATAAAATCCTAGGAATGTTCTGGTTTGAAGATTATATAACTATTGATCTATTTGGATGTTTGAGTGGGAAAGCACCTGTAGAGCACAAAAGATTTCTAGAACATCTTAATGTGTTTTAGGCACTTTCAAAGAAGGGAAGGTAAAGCAGGAAGGATAAACAAAAAATAACCACAAAACATGAGAAATCTCATTGCTGTGCATGCTCTATTGCTGAGACCTGATTTTGTATCACTATATTCTGTACCATCAGTGTCTTCTATAGCAGGGAAACACAACAAACTGAAAATTAAAAGAGGTTACAGCACTTAAACTTTAAAAATAGAAGAGCAATGATACTTCTTAAGATTCTAAAATGAAAAAAAGAACAAAGCACTACAAAAGACACATGAATATCTAGACAATGCTCTTATAAAACTTTGACAGATGCTATACGAGAAGGAAAAAAAAAATTCAGATCTGTAACAAAGAGCAGTATCCCACAAACCACTCTATATTTGTTTTTAACATATCTATTAAAATTGATGGCAAGTGTGACCTTGAGTTTTTTTAATATGCATCTTGATTAAGGAAAAAGTTGACTGGAATTAAGAAGCCTGGGTACAGAAGTCCATTTTGCATAGAAAGAAAGATGCCAAAAAGTGGTTGCATTCAAGGAAAATATTTGAAAGACGATCTGGGCAGGACAGGTTGAAGAATAAATCAAGGAGCTGCAGTAGCCTGATAGTACACATGTCCCAGGAATTTATTTCATTGTGATATCTTCTACTAAATATCAAATAGCTCAGAATTTAAATATTTAAGACACTGCTACATAGTGTACCTTCAAAAGGCTAACAGCTATTAAAGATAGCTCAGCTGGATAGAAAACACGTGTTGTTTATTCACAAAGTCCAGCATTACACTAGCTAAGTCTGAATGCAGCTGACACACACTACAACACCATCTGTAAACCTCCAATATAACACTATCCATCATCCAGTACTGCACAGGCATTTTCACAATACTCCATGTATTTTGTTTTGACATCAGCACTCTTACCCAGGTGCATCTGCTAACATTAGGTTTTCAGAAGCAGACCTGGAAATCTACATACTCATTTTTTAGGCGCTTTAGTCATGCAGGAAAATGCATGCTTTTTTCTGCTTTTAAAAGCTGTAGCTAGACAACCTCAGACTGAAAACAAGGCACAAATAAAGAGTTAGACAGACTTTAAAAACAACAAAAAACCCCCCTCAACAAAACCAGAAATACATACACAGCAGTCCTGGAGTACAGTTAGATCTGGCGTATTCTGGAAATGTCATGACAGAATCCTATTTACTCCCCTGACCTGTTCATTTGACCAGGTTTAAGACTCTAGGTAATAGGTGTGACATGCTTTCATCTTAACAGCCCTACTCTTCCTGGAGGTCTCCAGGACCTAAAAGAATCCCACCAACTTCGGTCATCAGCAAAAACTATATATTAGGGGGTTTTGTACATATACACCCCTATAAAAAACCATGCATATATATACATATATATACACACATCCCATACAAAAGTACTAGTTATATGTAAATGAAACAAATTTGTATTTAGAATAGATTGTAAAACACAATTTTAAAATACACTACGTTATAGCTATTTACATCTACACCCTTATAACTGTAAACTTTGTATCTGCTAGGAAGAAGATAGTAATTTGCATGACATGTTCAGTATACTTTCTGGAAGTAAAAAAGTCATTTTAAGTAATTTTTACCAATAAAATTTCATTGACAATTGCTACTCACTTAGAGGAAAATAGAAACATTTCTTTTTTTTTCCAGGAACAACTGCAGAAGCAGATCTTTGTTACTTTTATGACAGAATACTGTAACTCAAAGTAAGTTAATTTTCCCCCTTGCTGTAAAGTACTTGGCTTATAATTATACCCTATCCAAGAAAGTTTCATCTGATCTTAAAAGTCATGCAGTCCTGCATTCAAAGAATTTCTTGACTTGCTATTCAGGCATTTCATGATATTTTATAGTCAGACATCTGGGGAGTACTTTTGCCATAGAAAAAAAAAGTTAAAATCAAAAAGTTTAATTTAGCCTTGCCATATTTGCCAAGCTGCTATCCAGGGATACTTGACAAAAAATAGCTAGAGGTGTGGATTCAGACAGGTGTTCAAAAAAATTCATCACATATTTTTTTTTTTTTTAAATTTTGGTGGGGGAGAAAACCATCAAACCCCACAGCATATAGAGGAAGCAGTTACTTAGTTTCCTTGTGAACAACACAGAAGTAATTCCTCTCATATCTCCATAAATGTTTTTATTCTTCCTCTTGCAGGCAAAACTCACCCTTGAATTAAAGTACATTTCCTTGACCTTACTATACATATGAAACAGCAAAAAAGATCTGCTATAATGGGTTTCCATAGCAGTAACACCAAAACAAACAGTGACCTCAACAGGAAGTGCAGCCCAGCAGACACTACTAAATCATGCTTTGCAAAACACAGAAAAGTTGACTTTGCTCCTATATACGTACTTTATTCACCGTTCATTTATCAAAGATCATTACAGTTGTTGATTTAGCAATGTCTAAAGCACTCTGTGTTTGGTTTTCCAATTGTAACAGAACAAACTGAGTCTGACACCACAGCAAAATAACCATGAACAAATTCCACACTACAGAAGTTGCACCTCTTCCCCCTCAAACTGCCCTGCCCCTTCTCCATCACAATCAAAGTTCTTTTTATAAAGCAAGTATTATACTGTGAAAGTTTATATAGAACAGACTCACTGTCAGATTCTTATTTTCTCTAGTGAAGCATGAGACCGTGCTGCCAGCAGGGCTGAAAAGCAGGACCGTGACCTACTGATTCATTTTACCAAGTTCACAGAGGTGGCAGACAGGGCAGGAATCCAGGCTCTTAGAACAAAGTTCTGCTACGGTCTTCAACACAAAGCATTAAATCTTCATTTTCCCTGTAGCCTCAAAACAAAGTTTGAGAACACAGCATATACTGTGTTTGGGAGAAACAGTGGTCTGTTTTTTGCACAAGTACTTTTCAAGCTGGAGCTATTGTTTTTACCCTTCAGCTCTGTGGTGCAATCTTTTTACACAAATGCTATCTTCATGTTCCTCAAATGCAAGACCAAATCCAATTCCTCCTGAGCAAAAGGAGAAACTGTACAGTTGCCCCTAAACTCCTCATCCCCTTGAAAGGAAAATTGTATCAGACCAGGAAAGTCTCAGACTTAGTATGCACAAGGCAGCCAAAAAGACACTATTCATTGCCTAGATGTTTGCCAGTCATTTAGTATCTCTAAAAAGCATGGTGAATTGACTACAAAAAAAGTTACACGTTATTCCACACATTTGCATATGTTCTGCATATATATTGCTCAGTGCAAAAAGTTCATGCTGAAGTTCCTGTTTCTGGCAGGTTGTGGTTGCTCAGAGCCCAGGATTCAGATCAAGCAAGACATCTGACTACATGGTAGTACTGGCTCCTTTGGCCACTTGTTAAGACAGCAAGATGAGCTTTACAACACGTGAAAGAAACCAAACAGAAGTTAAATTAAAACTCTGAGCCAAACTAATTGTGCCCTTAAGATTCCTTAAGAAGGGTACGTTAAACAGGACTGCTGGTTTTCTGAAGGGGCAGCAAACATATAAAGGTATCCACTGCTAAAAGGATGGAAAGTTAGAAATCATGGCAGGTGGGGCAGTAGTTCTTCCTGCTGAAGAACAGGTATGTTGTTGGAGTCCTAGTGGTCTTATACTGGAGGGAAGTAATTCCAGTCAGACAAAGTGTGCTAGAACCGTTTGGAGAAAAAAAAAAAAAGCCACCAAACCAGATATCAACAGTGAAAACAGACTTTCTCTGAGTGCTTTTTGTCTTCATACAAACTTAGACATGTAGATATAAATATATGCAGCAGCTTTCCAAAAAGACAATACGTAAGTTCAAAACTGAAGAATGGACTCATGGATTACTGACACTTAGAGAAATCTTAGGAATGTCACCTTGCAAACTTCATCTATCAAGTTTTCTAGAAACAGAAAACACCCCAATATATTACCCTTTACAGTTAAAATCAGCAGTTGTGGGTAGGGGAAGAAGTTTTTCTGCAGCACCAGCTGAGTGTCTGAGCCTCCACACCACATGCTGCTCCAACAGGCATTCATTTCCTTCTGCTCTGTTGAACACCAAGGCTACAGAATAGCCAACATCTAAACTCAGAGTTCAAAAATGCAATGGAATTAGTTATCCGCGGACAACACGACAATTGCTCCTTTCATCTGCCCAGTGTTCTAAGAACTTCCTGCCAACAGGCATGTTAGCCACTCACCAGTCTGTTAACATTTACCAGGTTATTTGCCAGGCGATAAATACATACAAGTCACTACAAAATAAAAGGCTACATAAAGTACAAAGAATATTTTGTAAGAGAACTCAAGCTATTTTGCTCCAGGATGCAAGACAAAGAAGGTGAGCACCACAGCATGTGGTAAAGCAACCCATTGCTGCTGATGGACTAAAAATCTGACACAGGCACCTCCACCTCAGGACAAGTTTCTTCTAAAAGCCAAGTAGTTCACTGGTTTTGATAACCTTGACCAGAAACTTCTCAGAATGTTCTTCCACCCTTCAAGAAAGAAGGAAGTTGGCAAAAAAGAGAGAAGCAAAAAGATAACAAAACAAACAGGTTGAGAACTGGAATTAAAGGACAGGAAAGGAAGACATGCCGTTATTCCAGAGTTGACACGAACTGTTATTCTATTCAGGGTACAAAATCTAAGAAGTTTTGATTAAATAAATCTTGGTAGTCAAAAAAGAATTTTGTACCAAACTCACTGGTACCTAGCAAAGCTTCCCAGTTCTCCCTGTAGGGACTTACACAGATCCTCTTCTGTTCTCTTGGAAAATGAGCTTCACCCAAGTCACAAAGAGAAAGAAGGTGAGGAGAAGATGTGAGCAAGGGAAGGAAGACAGTGCAATAACAGAAATAGTTTTCTGAATACACATATAGTAGAAACAGCAAAAATGTGAAGTTTTTCAAATCATAGACATCTCTGCATGTTAATACTAAAGCAGAGCAGAACAGAAATACAAACTACTTTCAAAAAATAGAGCTTTGCTGGTTTCTTTTGTGGCACTAGCTTCTGTGTCTATCTGAGTAAGTTCAGAAAAGCCTTCAGGATTCTTCCAAGTTGGTGAAGGAGAAAAGTAAAAGATGAGCAAAGAAAGATATGACAAAAACAGTCAAATAAATTTAAAGCACACACAACTACCCCATAACTGCAGTGCTATATAAAGCAGATGTTCAGCAACTACAAGTTCACTCAAACCAAGACGCCATTATCCACAGAATTTTATCAGTCATTTCACATCCCGTATTTATTTTCTCTTTAGATGAATAAATTCTGAATTAGAATGCTCTATCTTCCACAAATATGTGTCTCCCACCTCCTGGAGTACAAAAAACTTCCAGTGAACAAGCTTGCAACGCCATCAAGTTTAAATTTTAAATTGTGCTTAGAAAACATAATCAAACCTACTCAAGAAGCTTATTTTCATTACATACAAGGAGTCACACAAGGGGAACAACCCTGTGCGCCAAACTAGCTTCTACAGACAGCGACAGTACTTAGCTACACCCATCTATATGCTGACGGCCTAATGACTGGGGGTTGGGATAGGCAGTTCCTCCAAAGCAGGATCCTCACCCAAGTGACACTATATCACCTGGTGACATCACCTGAAGCAAGAAGTAACTCAAGGCTAACCATCCCTAGGATTCAGCCTTAACACGTAGCCTTCCACACTACACAATACACAACTCCTTCCATCCCTGAGTCAGTTTCTAGCCTGCAAGTGTATTTTAAAACAAGTTGCTGCCTTTAAATAAAACAACTCAGGAATAAAGCCCACACACATTCATACAACATGCATTTCAAAAGACTAGTTTTCATATATCAGTGAAGGTTATGTACAAATTTAACCCATGTTCACATATAAAGCTCCTTTTCCCATTATCAAATAGTATCAAAACAGATACTACAAATAAGTTTTTAATTTAAAAAAAGTCAAATGCAGTGAACTACATTTAATTTGCGGAAGAGCTAGAAGCAAAGACTTATATGAGTATCCCACGTGAAGTCAGTTTTACATAGGAAGTTTTAAATGGTGAGTTTTGGAAAGAGATTAAATACAATTGGATTACCTATTGCTTTCTTTTACATACCTTTTGTTTCTTGCCAGTTTGACGCAACTAACTGGTCAATATACCTTCGAAAAGAAAGAAAAACCAAGCCCAGGCTTCTCGCTCAAGGGGTAATCCATAAGAACGCTGACAAGACACTTGTAAGGAATAAGTCATTATAGGTCCGAAATTAATCACTACCATAACCATAAATAGCGACTTGGTTTGTAATTTAAGTTTCATACCTACATACACAGCGCACGTACATGAACACAACTATCAGATCTCAGGGCTTTACTGAGGGGATCGAACACATGTTTTACTTGCATGACAGAACAGCAGTACGTCCCCACCTGGAACACCAACTGCGGCGGCTACCTACGGTCGGGAGCAGCGAGGCAGCCCAGCTGTATGCGCCCCGGGGCAGCGGGAGGTACCCGGCAGACAGCTCGCCGGCCTCCCACCTCTGCGACGGGGCCCGGGCGGGGAGCGCGGGGCGCCGGGAAGAGCTGATCGCGGCACCCGGGGAGCGACCCCAGGGCAGCCCCCGCGGGGGCTGCAGCGACGAGGCGGCTCCGCCGCTCCCCAAAGAGCGCACACCGGCGGGCGCAGCAGATAACCCCGCGGGCAGCCCCCTTACCTTCTTCACTTTATTCTCCAGGTTCATGGCGGGGAGGGTCTGGCTGTGAGGCAGCTCCCACGGAGGACTCTCCGCTCGCGCGCTCCGCGACGCTCAAACTTCCGCTGCCCTGCGGCAGTGGCTGCAGCCGAACAAAGGCCGCGCGGCAGCCAATCCCCGCCGGCCGCCGCCGGCCCGGCAGC